>BGZK01001148.1:0-201255 GCA_005406025.1 Eumeta japonica
GGCAATGCTTGGTCATTTGACTCTAACAAAAATTATCAATTTAAAGTTTAAAATTTCGCAAACTGAATTTCGCAACGGTACCTCATACCATGAGATGTTTGAGAAAAAATCATCACCAGTTTCCGTGTAGGGGAGATACTAAGAATATAAAAAAAAAATATTGTCGGCGTAATCAGTATGTATACCTTTACCAAATTGCAGATTTGTATTACCAAGAGTCCCTGAGCTAAACCGCTAATAGGCGGACGGACGGACGGACATAAGGGTTAACTATAAGGGTTAAGCAAAACTATAAGGGTTCCTTGATGACTTTGCATTCCTAAAAATCAATCAGTCATATTAGATTACAAAATTATACACAGATATTAAGACTAAGGTTGCAACAGTCATCGAACGATATATGAAATTCAACTTTACATAAAAAAATCAAATTCAAAAAGCTTAAACTAAAAAGTTCATAATAATATATTGTAAAGCTTACAATAAAAAGTTGAATACTAAAAATTATTATGAAATGATATACATCATACTCAACTGATCAATCTTTTTTTTTGAGGTTCATGCCAGCCATTGCGACTTTGCTTATGCACCCTACTGCTCTAGCGCTAGGTTTTTCGGTCGGTTTTGGAGTACAAAGTTTTGTATGTAAGATTTAAGTAGGTATATACATAAGGTCGGGGAAAAAGTAATATCGTATTTTATGTACAAATTCAAAATACTTTTCTATAATATTTTATTTACATTTTTCAAATGGGTAAAAACTGTTTTGTGATCAATCCCCAGCTCTTCAGCTATATCATAAGAACTAATATGCCGAACTTGCTCTACTATTTCCAAAAGGGCAACGACTTTATCCGTAGCGGGTCGACCAGAGCGAGGTTCATCTTTCACATCAACATTTCCGGACTGAAAACGCTTGAACCAGTTTTGTGCTACTCTTGCCGACACTGCATTAGTTCCATGAATATCTTAAATTTTTTTCGCGGCTTTTATTTCATTTTTCCCTTTTTTATAAAAAAAATTCAAAATTATGGTTGACAGCGTGATTGGTCGATAAAAAAGTTGAAGAAATATATTTTATTTAAACGCGAGTGGAGCGGCGGACACAGGCTAATTATTAGGCAATATGATTAAAAGAGATATCTCTTTATATCTGGGAAATAAGTGTGAGTTTATATTATTATTGTTATTATATCGATTTATACAACAAATAGAGAAATTCCTTCCATGTCTACCCCGGCAGAGCCGTCGGCACAGATAGTTATTAATAAAACAATTATTAATAAAGTAGTTTTGCGCGTGTAGCTTTTTCCGCATGGATTAAGCTGCTCACGCTTATTGCGATTATTGAATTAGTCTGAAACTATTTTATGCTCTTTTTTTTAAATACCTATATTTTGGATATGATTTTCTGCATCAAAATGTAATAGATGGCCATTTAAAGTGTGCAAGTATCTGAAGAACAAGTTTCATCGGTTGGGTCATTACTTTAGCGGTAAAAATTTTACAAACAAACAGACACCAGACACGCTTCCATTACTTTGTACTTTTGTTTGCTGCTCCGCCCACTTAAATAGATTTATTTTAGTGGTAGGTTTGGTGTTTCCGGCTCCCGCACCGCCTGCGCACCGGTCACACCGTCGCCTATCCTATCTGTAAAATATCCTATCTGTAGCTCAATAAACTGTCCTCTCTTCAAGTTAAAGTACCATCATGACCTCGATGGTTAGCGCTTACAAATGAATAAACAATTTCTACACCTTTATAATATTAGTACAGATATATTTAGGGCTTAACATATGCCCGTTATCGTTTTTAAATAGTGACCAATTTGAATTCCAATATTTTTGGTTTGGCGACAAATTAGTTTAAGCTATAAATAGGGAAATTGGGTAAACAGATTAAAGATTTTACTGAACGTTAATTCCATTAAAAAGAACATTACAGTTACTTAGAATTCATTGATTTGAATACTACAAAAACATTGTTTTCGTATGGAATAATCTGCATATAAAAGAAGGTAGTACAGCACCTCTAAATTTGTTTTCAGGACTTGATCCGGCCGGTCCTCTATGGAACCTCAACTCCGACCGCCTGGCCGCCAACGACGGCGTCTACGTCGAGGCCATCCACACACCGACGGAGGCTATACAGTCGGCGGACTGGGTATCGGAACTGCTATCGCTCGCGCCGATTTCTTCCCCAACGGTGGCATCTCTCAACCCGGTTGCTTAACGAACGTCTGCAACCATAACCGTGCATGGGAACTCTTTGCTGCTACTGTTTCCTACAACCATCTCATTGGCAATGAGTGCTCCAGCAATCTTCAGATCACTTTGAATACCTGCCGCGGTGTCCAACTGCATATGGGCAATGACATTTTAACTAAAAGAGGGTAAGTTTAAATTTTGATTAGAAACTGAATTTCTGGAAACAAGTGGCCATTTATAGGAGTTCGGTATTATTATTATAGTAGCAATTAATCCATAAACTGAAAAAAAATGGATTATTCTCAAAGATAGGACAGGTCAATCGGTAAAATACCACACTCTTACAGAATATGGACATAAAGGACGCAACTTTCTCTGTTATGTTTTGTCTAGTGAGTGAAAGTTCCAAATCAAATCAAAATATATTTATTTTGTAGATAATGAAATCACACTTGAAATACGTTATTAAGAAATTCTTTTCGACATTACCACCCATTCCAAATGCTGATTTCGGTGGCCCACTCCTCTTTTTCCCCTCCCTCAGCACGATCACCCCTCCTTTAGATATCTCATATCCTCCCAAGAGGTCAGCAACACACTGGTGACTTCTCTGGGATTGCGAGCGTCCATGAGCGGCGGTGACCATCTACTCCCTGACGTTTCATCTGCATGTTTGCTTCTCGAACATTCTATAAAAAAAATCTAAAAAATATTAACTTGTAGGCCATCCCTTAAACTATCCGCTACGATGTTTATCTATGTGGTTTTGAATTCCATAACTTCAAAAATATACTTTTTATAAGTTCATGGGCTTTTCGAGCTATATAATTCTAAATACCTTGCTATTAGTTAACTCTGCAGGCCATTCTTGAAACTTATTTCCAATTCCTAATTAAAATCGTTCAAAAATAAAAGTAACAGAAAAACTTTAGTGCTTTTACAAGCTATCCAAACTCAAAAATAGCTTTACTTTAAGTTTTGAGCTTTACAAGTTCAAAAACCTAAATTATTAAAAAATAATCGTGTTTTGACTACGATATATTTCGAACGCTTTGTTCGATTTTGATCCGCTTTACGGCATTAGATACAGTTTTTAAAAATATAACTAAGTACCGAACATAAATCCATTAAGAATTTCATAAGCTATTTTCGAAAAATTTTTTTTATGAATTTTTTGTCAACGGTATTTCTTAAACGATCAAGATTGTTATTTAAGCAGAACAGCTGGTTAGATTTTAAAATTTATGATTACAGTAGTTTAAAAATATTGTAAACAAAATACTTTTTGGCATTTTTTTCTCGAACGGTATCTCCTGATTAAATCAAAGGATTTACGTGAAATTTGTGCTTGATAAATCTATTTAGGACAAAGATCTGATTAGATGTTGGTATTGATCGGAAAAACAGTCTAAAAGTTTTTTAAAAACAACATTTTTATAAAAAAGCACTTTTGATATTTTTCATTTACCTTGTGGAAGCAGTTCAAATTTTTAGTAGTGTAAGTTGAGTAGACTACTTTCGAATGTTGTACACTATGTTTCGATAGGTTAGAACGTATAAAAGTTATGAGTGGTTCACACACACACACTCTCTATCTCTCTCTTACACAACACGCACGCATGTAGGCATACAAACACACACAGAGAAACACACACAAACATACACACGCTTATACACATACACACCGGAATATCTGTGTAAGATAGTGGCAAGCTACTTTACAGACAGAATCCTGAAATACGACACGAAGAACGGTCCGAGAGAGTACGATATTACTGGAGGGGTGCCACAGGGCTCTGTTCTCAGCCCACTAATGTGGAATATCATGCATGATGGACTGTTAAGATTGAGACTGCCAAGAAGCGTCAAACTCGTAGCATATGCGGAAGATGTAGCTGTAGTAATCGTCACAAAACACCTAGCCGAGATCAATCATATGTCCTGTATCGCTTTCGAGCAAGTTAACCGATGGATGAATTCAGTGAATCTGCAACTGGCACATCACAAGACCGAAGCGGTACTTATTACCAGCAGAAAAAAGTTGGAAAAGATCACGCTGGAAGTTGGCGAGCAACGAATCACATCGAACTATTCATCCGGTATTTGGGAGTGATGATTGATGCGCGACTCAATTTCAAACAGCGAGTCGAACACGTCAGTGCCAAAGCATCAGTGGTAAGGGCTAGTCTTGCGCGATTGATGCCAAACGTCCGAGGCCCAAAGCAGAGCAGAAGATGGCTGCTGTTATCAGTAGTTACGTCAATCCTCACATACGAAATATCCATCTGGGCCGACGCACTAGAAATCCAAGAAGCATGGAGGAAACCTGGACCGGTATATCCACTAAGTGCGCTAAGAGTAGCCAGCGCCTTCCGAACAATATCGGAACAGGAAACTGTGTGTGTCATTTCCGGAACCCTGCCACTTAGAGTTCTAGCTGTAGAAAGAAGGGTCCTGTACCACCGAAAGAGGTCAACCGCACTGAGCGCTGAAAAACTTAGCATAGAAGAACGGCAGAACAGCATAAGCCAATAGCAGCTCCAATAGGATGCCGCAGCGAAAGGTAGGTGGACATACCGTCTTATACCAAGGATTGACGTCTGGATCAATCGGAGTTACGGCGAGGTAAATTATTATCTTACACAGATGTTGTTGGGACATGGCTGTTTTTGAGCGTATCTCCACCGCTTTAAACATGATGATTCACCGGAGTACCCGTCCTGCCCAGGAGTAATTGAAGATGCAGAGCACTCTTTCTTTGAGTGCCCATGTTTTAGCCAAAAGCGAGAAGAATTGATGATGATACTAAACCAGAACATTCAACCAGAAGCCATCGTCGATGCTATGTTATCATCAGAAGCTTCCTGGAACGCCACCAGCATATTTGCAGCGGCAGTCCTCATAGACTTGCGTTCCATAGAAAGAAGAAGAGCCAATGACGCTAACTAGATGAAAAGAAAAATAACATCTTAGCTACCAGAAGATAGAACAGTAGCTAGACCCTTCCCCTACGAGGTAATGCTTTCGGCGGTTTCCTTAGGAATTAGAGGCTAGAGGTAAGGAGAAGTTTAGTCGGTATTAGCATTAACAAGTCACCAAGTTAATGTTCGAGTCCGACATACCCAGACACAACACCTACACCTGGGATGCGTAAATGCACTTTTCACAACTCCTTATAAAAAAAAACACACAATTTTTAAGTTTCACAGCGAGAAGCTATTTTTTGTTGTTTCGACTACAGTTCTTTTGAAAACTTAATTTGATTTTAAACCGCTTTACGGCATTCAAAGCAGTTTTCTTACGAAAAGAGGATGACCGAGTACCAAACATCAACTTATCAAGAATTACACATGTTATTTTGAAACAACCTTTTTTTGTGTATGCTTCGTTAACGATATCTTTTCGAACGAAATAACCGATTTTGATGTAGATGATGCGATTTTGATGGTTGGTGTTTTTTTTTAAAAGTACGACTGGTTAGATTTTTAAATTTATTGATAGAGGAGTTAAAAAAAAAAATTATTAATAAACATTTTTCGACAATTTTTTCTCTAATAATAACTCTTGAGAAATCAACCGATTTTATTTCATTAAGCAACAATCGTTATTGTTTTTAAACATAAATAACTGGATAGACATATTTCGAAATTTATCGATAGAATAGTTTACAAAATATTGTAAAAAAACACTTATTGAAAAATTTTTATTCCAACGACATCTTTGAACAAATCAACTAATCTTTATGCAATTTACGGCAACACATTTATAAAATATTTATTTACATAATTCAACTAAATTAACTAAAATAAAACAACTCTCGGTCACCGGAAGTACTTCTGCTTGTAATAAGTCTTAGCGCCAGTATTATCGCAATTATATGTGATATAATATAATATAGAAATATGCGTACTGAACTCTCCCGACGGAAATAATAAATTAAAATATACTCCTTCCTATTCTAATTATAAATAAACATAAAATATAATGTATAAACTTTTTTTAAAGCATTATATCATCAATTCTTTTTATGGAGAATAGGTTTATATATGTGGTATTATTTCTAATAAGTAATTATAGCTTTAATTACAGAACAATTTCTCAATAAAAATCTCTTATTTATTGCATTTATTAAAAAATATTACATTATATGATGCGTTAATATATTATACGTTAATATTACGAGGCATATGTAAATAGACAATGCATATTATTTAGGTCTCTTCCAGAAACTTCTTTATGCATTTATAACAAAAAATTACTTTTACAATTTTTTTATTAAGTTTTGCGGCTATAAATTAACAAATAAATTTCACCAAAAATTTATGCATCGTTTTAACATTTATTTATCATTCATGTATATGCCGAAAATAGATTATAATTCACTTTGTATCAAACGCAACTGACAAGCTCTTTGTACAATGGCATTGTGTTTGCAAATGTGTTTAAAGTTGAGATAATCCTAATTCTTCTATTTGTTACAGATTTGGAAAATACAGATTAGACACTGGTAGGAGATATCCTTACTGAAGAAAGCGCTAAAAAACTTTAAACAAAGGACTGCTACAAAACCTTCAGAATAAATAAATCTGTAAATAATTTCGTATTTATTTAAACCATCCCTGACCATCTCAGTGCTTATCACTAATCTTCTCTTGACCACAATTTTGTTCATCTTGAAGTATTTTTATTTCATCATTTCATAGACTGAAATAAAATATTTTGATTATGATCAAAATTTTCTGGGTCTTGAGATCGATACTTTCATCACTCATAAAAAATGAAAACAATTTATAGAAAAATGAAAATAAAAAACGAAAATAATTTATGACATGACATGCCGGTGCTGTTAATTCAAAACCAATTAAAATGTTTTCCTGAAATCTTCTATGCTGGGAAAAGTTCAGTAATGCAGTTTTTTTTAACCTTCCGCTAAGGAAATGACAATTTTCGCAAAATTAGATAATTCACTTTTTTTTTAGTTCTATTGACAAAATAGTTTGTTTTGTTTGGAAACAACGAGTCAGGTGGGTGTGTGATAATTTGATTATTGATCGATCTTGTAGGTCCTGTAGGAGGTGATAAAGAATTGATTTATATAGACGGACTAAAATTTAAGGAATACCTACCATATGGTGACCCCAAGCAGTCTGTTCCTCTCGTTATCTATTGGTAAAAAATATTACGAACAGTGCAAAGGAATATCCTAATACTCTATTTAAATAGGTGAAAGCGTCAATGACTAACGTGTGGACTTCAACAATAAGTAGTTCTTCAGCTAAGAGTTCATCGATACTTTCATCGATGTATTTTGTAATATTTTTAGTATAACAGTAATTTCATGTTGTTTGGTTTCAAATGCCGATCCATCATTGGTATGATGCTATGATTCCCTGTGGTTTAGCATTAGCACATACAAAGTGACATTTTGAAATTATTTTTCTTTTTATGAAAAAATGTAAAACTAATGTAATATTATTTTTATGAACAGTACTATATTGCATTAGAGAAACTCCGTATTCTTTAGCCTCAATATCAAATTCAATCTCAAATGTTTTACTCCTACTTTACTTTGTAATTGCTTCTGGTTTGGCTAATATATGTACTTAATACTGCCAACTTTAAATTTTTTCAATTATTTCCCCAGAAAGTTTAATCCAATTTTAACTATTTATTAACCTTAGCTATTTTCAAGCCATATGAAAGTTTTTCTATAACTATCAGTAACGATATTAATCTTCAAAGGTGTTAATTCAGTGACATTCCTTTCATAACCTCTTTTATCTCTTTTATTAGTAACCCAAATTGCTCTACAGATAATGTTCATGAGAATTTTAGTCACCGAACGCTCCCTGAAATAAAATGCAGAGAGAAATGATGAAAGAAATTAAAAGACCATTATTCGTATTATCCAGGATTCAATAAGTATGAAGAATTTGTAGCCCCTGTTAATAAGGAATCGATGAAATCTAGAAAAAACACTAAAACACAATAACAACGTAAATTTCCTTTTACAGTGATAATTATAGAAAAAAAGACTAGCAAAATGAAAAATAACAATATGTATGTGAAAAATAATTTCCATGTAAAATAATTTAATTCGATTTTTAGATCATGCTTCCGGGAGTTGAAATAAGTGCCTTTTCACTTCGGCGAAAAGTATATATTAATTCAAAATAATTTATCATCACATTTTATTAACAATTAATAACATATATATATATATAATATATGCCATTTTTTTTAACAACTTGTTGCCTTTTTGTACGTAGTGATGACATAATCCCATTGCTGTAGAAATTTTGAGACTTTTGATTAAAAAGTACGACTGGTAGTTTTGACAGTCCTTTCTTGAAGTTAACCTAACATTACCTAAAGAATTCTGAAAAGATCGAAACAGATAAAAATCTGAGGGTGCAAGGTCGCGGCTATATGGTGGATGCATTAACATTTCTCAGCCAAACTCTCTCAATATTTTCTTAGTGGCTAAAAATGCGTGTCTGGCAATATCATGGTGAAACTACATTCTTTCTGTTGATCTATTCTGGTTGTTTTTTTCTTGCTAGAGTCTCATCAGTTGTTGGCACTAGAAGAAATTGATGGCTTTGAATGGCGGTAAAAGTTCACGATGGATAACGCTCTTCCAATCCCACCATCCATATAGCATCAATTTATTGCGAGGTAATCCGGATTTTGTTGTAGTCTGTGGCGTGCTTGCCTTTTAACCCCGATCTTGTCATAAGTAATCCATTTTTCATGTTTCAATTAATCAATCCCAGTTTTTTAGCTTTTTCTTTAGAACTATAATGCAGATATTGCTCTACTTTTTTCTAAATGGCATCGAGTTTATTCGTAATAGGTGGACTAGAGCGAGGTTCATTTTTGACATCAAAATCAGCGGACTAAAAACGCTTAAATCAGTTTTTCATATCGCCTGCATTGAAAATGCTTAGTATCATGCCTGTTGAGCCGACAGAAACTAGTCAATTTCAGATCAATGCGACCGTTGCCGGGCAGCAATTAAGCAATTCCTGCCCGCCGGGCAGGAATAGATCATTTTCTGCCCGCTGAACGAAGTTGCAGATTTATTTTCAATCCTGTCAGAGTATCTTTTGTTTATTTCATGCCTTTATAATTGTCATTCTACCCGTCGAAATCGAAAGTTCTTGAGTTGTAATTTTTGATTTCCTCAATAAATTTACGTAATAAAATGGTATTATCGCTATTTGTCTGAAATAATCTAGTTCTTGTCGGCTCCAGACAATGAAACTAGCATTTTCAATACAGTTGATATGAAAAATATAGTGTGTGACGCGGGATGAAACACGATTTCAGACCGAGTGATGTCAGCCCTCGCTTCGCTCGGGCAGCCAACTTCACTCTGGTCTGAAATCGTTTTGTTTCATCCCTAGTCACCCAACATGCTATTGTGCTCCTCTTATTGACACTGCATTAGGTCCATAAACATCACAATTATTTTTTGTGGCTTGTATTTTATCCCTATTTGTGATGAAACTTCAAAACATATCAAATCTCTAGGTTAGCTCCACTTATTTTGGTGGACAGTAAAGCAATAGAAAAACTGCGGGACACCGTTTTTACTTATAAAAGACGAAAAAACTCTTTCACTGGCCTAATATATATGTTATGGTGCTGTGACAGCTTTCAATTTTGATAATTTAAATTTTGTTCGTGTGCACTTACACAGACGTAAATACTTCCTGTTTTTCATGGATTTTGGAATTGGATATCAAAATAATTGAGTAAATTTTTTTAATGTTATTGGTGAATTTATTTCAATCATAGAATGAAAACGCTCGACGTAATAAAATTGTACGAAATCGAAGCGTTTCGTTTACCCTTAAAAGAGCGATTCTTGTATTCGCTGTGTGCACGATTTTAGCATTGTCTAACGTCCGCAACTTTTCGGGATTTGTCGAATATTTGTATGTTAATGAAATAATAAAAGCATTCAGCAATTAATTATCAATCATCAATGGTTATAGAGTTGATTCTTATTATTAGGAATAATGAATAGTTATGTTTGTACAGCACAACTCCAATCAAATTCAAAAGCATCTCCTTGTGTAGTTTTATTTTTCATAATGATAATTATGCATTGTTGCTGTTTTCACTATAGCCAGGACAATTTAATTATTTTTTAGTTTTATCTCCAATCTTTTGCATTTCGTAAAACAATAATAATTATCCGTCTTCGTCTTTGGCAATCAAGTGATCAACTATTCCAGATTTGACAGTCGTTTTGATTTATCTTTTCCTCTATCAGACACATCAGCTTGAAAGAAATAAACGCTTCTCGAACAATAGCGACTAGAATGTTTGCTGTGGATCTCTTTTTAAAATCGACGTAACAAATAATATAACGATCTCCATCGTTGCTGAAACAATTATAGTAAATAAAAACCATCGATATAATAGTTTGGTTTAGAATAAACAAATTTGAATATTGTGGTTTGCGTAATATATGAGTTTGCCTAAAAAAAGAAAAACTAAATTCATTGCGGCAGAGGCTAAAGTTTTATAAAATTTCTTGAATTGAATTTACAAAATATCCTTGAAGCTTTGGTTCTATAAACACGAACCGTTCCTGTGTAACCAATCTGCTCCGATAGTTATGGCTTTCTAAAGATATCTTGGATAAATCATCTTTTATTTATCAGTTTAGTTTAGTTATACATTCTTTTTCAATTTAGAATCATAAACATCGAGACTCATTCCGATAATATTGATAATAATACTGAAGTTTTACACAAAATTTATGCAAAATGTACTGCATTTCCCGATAATCTTACCATTTCTTCCACAGCTCGCGTTGCGTTCGAATTTATTTCCCCCACCACACACTTCGCACGTAGCGAATACATACTCTCGTATACGAGCACATGGCTGTCTCAGAAACGGCACTAACGGTTTCGATTTTAATTTTTAATTTAATATTGTATTGCATTTCAAATTTACTTATATGCGTATATATTGGTTAAATACCTATATACTATATACGTATACGTAGGTGTCTTTCATATAAATTACTATTTTGCACAAAAGAAAATTTTAAAAAATCAAGCGTTCACTATCATACTGACAGTGTCATTTAGAGTCATCTCGTAAATTTTTGAAATATTTGCGTTATTGGTACCTCAAAATTTTTTGTGATGGTATTATTTCGTGAGATTTCGTTATTACATTATCTGAATACGAACTTATTGTCTTATTACTTTAAGTTTTCTTGTTACTTTAAATCTTATTACTTTCGTTTTACTAATTTGTCTTATTTCATTAAGTTATTACTTTAAATAAGCAACTCCTGAAAATATATATTATATATCGCTATCTCAGAAACGTTCTAACGATTTTAATGGAAATTTGTATATTGATGCACATTTTGTTTTTCAACTTTATGTCGTTCCTCAAAAAAAAAACCGACCAAGAGCATGTCAGCTTATTTTCAGTGTAGGATTCTGTAACCGTTACACAAAGAAATGAAATTATGTACTGTAAAATTTTGAATAAATAGGTGTTTACTAACATTTTTTTTCAGTATCTCTTAGAGTGCCTCTAGAGATATTGATTTTTGTTTTTTAACTACCACATTAAGTGGCACTTTATGCAAGACACCTATAATCCAAACATAAATATAAATCTTGTAGTTTTTAAATACACTGTCTGTGACATACGGATGGACAAACGCACGGACATGACGAAATTATAAGGATTCCGTTTTGGCCATTTTGCCAACGGAACCCCAACAAAAGTGCGATTGAATACGAAAAATGTATTTAGGTAAATTTTTGCTTTTTAGTTTTTTATTGGTATCTTTTCTAAAAACTTAAGATCATCAGTTTCTGTGCATGACATGTTGTATGTGGTATTTTTCAGACTAAAGCGGCCGACTTTTTCAAAAGTACTACTCCCAAACAAAAGTTTTCGACATATCCATAGCATAGTATTGAAGAAAGTTAAAACTTCATTTCACTTCGGTAAAGCTTAAAAAACTTATAACTAATGATATTATACGTAAACTATAAAGTAACAACCCTAATATAGCAGATTGTTTAGAATAAAGTTGAACTAAGTGCATTCATCATTTGTTTATTTCAATTACTGCATTTATATTTACAAAAAAAAAAACGCTGACCGAAGCTCCGTCACTCTGCTACTTGCTACTTGGTAACTAAATTACATAACACAAGGTGAAGCGCCTATTTAAGAGCTTTACCTATGTAAAGCAATTACCATGTAATTTACAACGTCAGGTTGAGATTATGTCAACAAGATATTTCACGGCGTACTTATCCACTCCTTAATATAAGAAAAATTACTTGAAACGTAACACTTATACCATTGTGTTGAAAAATTGCGTTTAGTCTAATCGCTTGATCAAAACTATGAGACTATTATTTTATCAATAGTTTTACGAAATACTAAAGAATCTTGATAGGTATAACAGTTCTTGATCGGTAGCATTAGAAATCCATGCTTTACCATTAACACGTTTTTTAAAAAATGATGGCTGCAGAACCGGGACGCGATGTACAACGAGTCCGTCTTCATCAATAATGAGAAAATCTTGATAATCCGAAACACATGCAATATATAGATATTATTGTGAAACCGTGATCATAACATTAATATTATGTTATCATAAGTGAGATACAAACTTAATAAGTTGAAATATACCATATCTGCCTTGATGGTTAAAGTGTTTTATTTAAGTTGGTCGCAGTTAAACCTATTTATTGTCAACGATAAAGATAATTTTTACATTTTGACTGAAGCAATTAAGCCATATTGCCATGCTGCTGTTGATTTTCAAGACAATAAAGATGAGACTAAAAAACGATATATCTATCATTATCGTTCAAACTTTGTCTGGTGCATTCGATTAAGATCGTTGAAGTGAAGTGATGTGCTTCAATCAAAAAGCAGACAAAATGCGATGTACCATTAAAGTTGGATATAAATAACCAAGTTTACCATCCATTTTTACGTGAAACTTGAGACTTGATTCAATCTCCAATTCCAGCCACAGACACATTTCTGCATTATAAAGTGATAAATTTATATGATTTAAGGTGTTAAATTGTCACGCTGTCTGTAGCCATGGCAGTTACGATTACGATGTTGGACGACAAAAATGTAGCATTGTTAGTTTTCTTATAAATTGGAAAAAATGTATAGAAAAAGACTTTGATTTTTAAAACTGGCTACGAAAACAATACAATAATTCGCATACGAATCTATTCTACGAGTTAATTAAAATATGCCCCGAACTATTGACATGATGATGTAAAGATGTCCATTGTATATTTTGTGACATTTACATTTCACTACTTCTGCTGCCAACGAATGATTCGTAAGTGCCGACGCGCGCACACACACGTTCAAAAACGCTTGAAAATTCATCAAGTAGATCAAAAATTTTATGTTCACGTACACTTGTCAAGCAAATCTACATCCAAACGCGGTCAGGTTTACTCAATCAGGCTTCGAGTATCATGCAAATTGGACGGTGAACTTGATAGCGTTTAGCTGCTTCAATATTAAGGCTGTCTATAGCAGATATGCCAGCCTTCCGTGCTCATCAATTATTGTATTTTCTATGATTTTCTTAAACAAATTACGAAAATTTACAAAAATTATAGAATGACTATCTTAAAAATGCATAATATATTATTTAAGAGAAATATTTAACATTAAGCGAACTAATTAAAATAATACCCCTCAAACAAGACTTTATATAAAGATTTTTAAAAGAAAGCAGGATAATTTAATAAATATAACGCATAATTTACTGTGTCGTTTCATACTTTCAATAATATTCATGTGAACACGACAGTATATAGTTGTCAATTAAGTCACAAAAAAAAATCCATAGTATTTTTGAAGTTTACATTGAAGTTTACATCATAGTATTAACTATAAGTTTGCACCCACCTGCAACTTACAACTTCAAATCTAAAAGGACACCATATAATAAATAAACAACTTCGGTACGTATTTTTATAATCAAGAACTCAATATCGCAAATAAAGAATAATAAGTAATTTCAGTTTACATTATTTCTAAAAATTCTATTAACAAAAAAATAGTAGGTGAAACTAATTACGTATTAATATACATATATGTAAGACAGAAATAAATTTGTCTCGACACATTCACGCAAAAATTGAATGTCAACTGTTTTCAGCAAAGTACGTAATATAATATCAAGTTAAAGTTCACGCTAGTTCTTGATAACTAGAATTATTTGAAGGACAAAATTTGGTTAGCCATGAAATTTGTTTGATTTGAATGTATTGTCCATATAGGCAATCCACTCAAATTTTCCAGCGGATTCAAATCAAATCAATATTTTTATTATTTCGTAGCTAATAAAATTAAGCTTGAAATAAATACGTCATCGATGAATTCCTTTCGATATTACCGCCCATATGAAATGTTGATTCAACTTGAGAAGAATGGTCAAGAAACTCTAGGGCTGATCTTTTTTATTCATCGATATAAAGTATTGAGTGATTAATAATTTAGTACTGCATTTAGAAATAATATGAAGCAATTTGATGGCCAAGCGATTCAATCCCTTGGGTTTTTTTATCAACATATTCAAACACGCTGTAATAGTTATTGCCATTTAACGTTTAACACATAACTTAAGGAATTTAAATTCATAATATAGTAAATTTTGAATTTCAACTGAGATCTTATTATAAAAGCGCAGACATTGTTCCTTATCGGTCTGTTAACTTCTCTGAGTGAGGTTTTATGAACAGTAAGGTTGTTCTTATGTCTAGTGTTAATATTATTTATGGATATCGCTCATTTTTGCAAGGATTCTACATTTTCATGACGTATACCAGGTTTTCGTATATGTTAATTTTTACACAGCTTATTTTGAGTATTTGCTAATGCTTTGTAGTCTTCAAATTGAAACTGTGCGAGCGATATGTTGAGGTTCAACATTTATTAAACATTGTAACTGCACTTGTACTTCAGTACATTTTCCATGCAATTCAAGCCTACTTATACACAGTTGTTATTCTGTTGCGTTAGATGCAGTCAAAAATTGGCCGCTTATGTTCGCGTAGTTGTTAACAAAGGAGGTAAATTGAGTATTAAAACTTCTTCGCCTTTTAATCAAATCCATTAGCATCACTTCACTTTCCCTTTCCAGAAACTTGAGCTCATTCAACTTGAAACTTACACAATGTTAAGTACTAAAAAAAAAGACTTAGTAGATGCTAATTCTGCGCAATTTTAATTACTTTCTTATGACCTACTAGCTTTGGTTTGCGAACTTGAATAATGAAATGACTCATAGAATAAATAGTAGCCTTAAGTTGGTAGTCCTTCGGAAAAGGACTTTATTAATACTACTAGTTATTTACTTAGGTGTAAATATTGACGTGAAAAATTTACAAGTACATATTTATTTGATTAAGCTAAAGGACGTAACATTAAAACTAACTGTATATATATAGGTCCAATTATAGCTATTCAAAAAGTATAAGTAGTTAAATGTCTTAATTCTTCACAATGCAATAGATTTTTAAGTAATATTAAAAAGAACAAACAATACCTGGCTGACTTTCAATATAGGCTTTTATACCGAATACTATCTGATTAGAGTGCTGGCTTATTTTAAGAAACAAATCTAAACTTAACACTGCGTTATTTCTGAAATGTATCATTCACATTGCAAACGGCGCCGCAACATGATCTTTAAATTCATTCGTAAGTAAATCGCAGATTTGAATTAATCCCATTGTTTCCAATTGATTAGAATATTCCATTCACATTTTCACATTCGGTTCGCGGGACCCATATATTAATAAAGGATTGGTGAAATCTGGAAAAAACACTCCAAAAATTCTTGACGTGACATGTATTTCATTTTATGGTCAAGTAATTTGAAATGCAACTAGACTGTAAAATTATTTAAGGCATTTCTTGAACAGCAACTGCCTTATTTTGAAAAGAAATAATTTTGTATTACGAATAACAAATGTTTTATTTTAACGAGTAAACAGTACAATATACTTCAACAGTGTGTTTTATTGACACCATTATGAAAAATTATAATTTATATTAATTATAATTACTATCTTTAATTATAATCGCAAACTATTAACTTAAATGGAACGTCAAATGTCGATTCATAAGTCTTAGATAATATCTAATTCGAGATTATGTTGTTCCAACTGGACGAGTAATCAAAGCAAACGTCATGTGGTTCTAATTCTATGTCTTTACTGTTTTAATGATATATCACATTACAATCGTGTCAAAGCGAATATCACTCACGAACATACTCATTCTGGCACGACTTTTGGCTACATTAGGTAAATTTATTGTTACGAAAATATTAAATAAATTAAGCTACAAATTAAAATACAATTTAGGTAAATTACATGATTAAAAAAGTAAATAACATTTCAGTTAATTATTTCTTATAAAACAAATAATTGATGCTGACGGTTAAGGTTTTAGAATCAAACTTAGTCAATGTGTTCAATCAATTTATTTTTGTGACGTTGTTTGTTTTTATTAGGAATATAAAGATAAGGTAATTTTTAATTGATCAAGATTCATTATAAACCACGGAAAGTTGATAGTATAAGTTTTAGATCTCGGATGACGAAACTATCTTAAATTGTAAAGCAGTGGTTAAATTGAGTAAGCCACTGTTGTTAATATTACGGTTTGTTATCGCTTATTATGCGGTGGCATGTGAAAGACTCAATGTTAATAAATAATACTTGTAAGGCCGCTTGTGTGGGGAGTGGTGCGCTGTACAAATTAATTTTCTAGCGAAGACATGCTTAACTTATTTTTAACATTTTGACATAATTTATTGTAACAGCCTATAACATTTGTTATTAAAACGGAGCAAGTTTTCAAAATCTTAAGAATTTTCTCGGATAGCTCCTGTCTGCAGCATTTTAACTTTTTATTCAAAATTCAATTATGGAGCAAAGTCTAAGTTGATTCTATTGACCGTTCGAGATTTGTGCGTGAACTTAAGGCTCTTATATTCGTTAACATTCATAATATTACATTTATTTACCAAAAAGGAAAGTATATACGAAGTTTCATTTCAGTGTTACTTATGTGTTAAGAATACTCTGGTAGCCCTTGGCTACAGTTAATATTTATATACATAATGCAGTTACAGTTAAAATCGTGAGTACGTGATCAAAATGAAAATACAAAATACAGAGGTGGTGTTTCGATAGGCGAGAAATTACGCTTTGGCGCAGACAATCATAGAATAGAAAATATATTAGTTCAATATTTTTAAAGTCGAATCTATGTAAAAACTTCCAAGTTTTCTATGGATCATCAAAGATATCTCTGGTGATCATGAATTTTTAGTGTAGAATCAGATCATGATTAATTTTATATAGTGCCATGAACTGAACGTGTTTCCTGTCCAGTCGATGATATTACCGTATTGTTGCGGTAACGTTCTCAATCGCAGAATTACTTCATAATAAAATTATTGCATTGTTTTTGGTTTCCGATGTATGCTAATAAATTATATCTTATTTACAAAATATAGCGATAAGTGGCTTGAAACCAACTCATAAGACTTGTGTTTGACAAACCGTTCGATTTTTAGATTTGCTTTTATATCCGGCCTGGAGTTTGTACATATCTTACAAAACTGAATAAAAATTTATAGATCATTGTAAAACAATAAAATAGCAATTTTCGAAGTATTTTTTTCGTACAAAAGCATTATTTAATAATATGTTGTTAACTGTCCTGACTTTGATAAACCTTATTAGTTTATAAATTAAAAATATACAAGTACTTAAAAACTCAATTTTCTTTATATATTCTTTTTGGTTTCTTGAGTGTGTCGATTTTTATAGTTATAATTTTTGAACGTTGCTTAACACTTCAATATGCTTCAAACAATATAAAGTCTGTATTCACAGACGAACATGTCAGGTGAACAGAAATAGAAAGCAGTACAAAGAAAAATAATGCACTGCTATCTTCTTTTTTGCTGGTGTGACTCTGTCTCTCTATGTCCGCTGGACATGCTCGCTTCTGAATATCTCAATTGAAGCTACCTGTATTTTTTAAATTAAGTATTGCTATGATTTTGTGTTTAACAGCTTTTTTCCAAAAAAACAAGTAAAATGTTTTAAAATGATAGGTATGAAATTATAGTTCATTAACATAGTCTATTAATGGCGTTTTTAAATTAGTTATCTATAAGGTGCAGGCCGGACCGCCATACATTCGAGAAAAGTCTCCTTTGCAGGAGGATTGTTAAATAAATCAGCGAGAAAGAAGTGCGACGTGCGCGTTATGTCAAACGATTTCCAATATAAAGAAGATAAAAATTGAGCTTCAGATACGTTTTGTAAAACGTTGTAAAACGTCGAGTTGTAACTCGATTTTAAATATATATGTATATATAGACACGAAAACTAGATGGAATAGGGTGTAGATAATGTGTAATGGTGATGTTTAACATGCTTCATAAATTCATTAAAATTATTGGGTTTAGAGTCTATTCATATAAAGCTTTAAATATATAGATAAAAAGTATGAAAACAGCTATGTGCGACAAATTACATGTTTTCATATCGTATGTTTCGTTTGTCTTATTATTAATAGTAGTTTGAATGGTTGTATATGAGTTTTCACCAAAATAATTTTTTGTAAATAAATTACTATTATCCTATCTTTTAAATAATTGTCATGATTATATATAATGATACAAGAAAGGTAAAATACATCAATCGTCGGAAAAGCATCCACAAAAAAACTTTTATAACACTGTAATTATTATTCAACTCAATTAATTGTATAAAAAATATCCATGACAGTTTGGGATCAAGATATGGATTTGAGTAGTAATTGGATGCAATTTGTTTTATGTCCGTATTCGAAAAACTGTGGATGACCTCTAGTTAATAAAATTTTGTAAAAAGTTCATGTACGATCTGAATACAAATGAATCTCCTAACAGTCTCGGTCAGTTATATTATGCGAACGAGAAAGTTTTCCTCAATGATGGGGAAACATTAGAAAATTTCAAGATGATCATAAAACCTTTGCTGAATAAACAGATAATGGATTGTACCAAAGCATAGTAAACGATCAGATCAACATGTCCTGTTTTATAAAAAAAATAACCTTTAAAAATTGTCAGATAAAGTAGATAACTCGACAAAAGGAAAGAAAACACGTAATTTGTCTGGCATTCGACGAATGGAAGATCAGTTAGAAGTTACGCGACGAGTCCAACGAGAAAACTTCGAAGAACCCGTAAAAGTCACTGACAATTGTGGAAAAAGTATTCGACACAACATAAATGTAAACCAAAATTCATTACAGGAGGAAAGTGAGTTGGCCGATTTGAAAAAAACGTATTTAAAAATATGTATACTGTATGTATTATCTGGTGTCATTGTTGACGATGCTGCTGTAGTTTAGTCAAAAGCTAATTCATTCGTAAAAACTTACAAATTATATTAAAACATATTTGAATTAACAATATATAAGTAATGTTTGTACATTTGAAAATCATGTTCTGAAATTTAATTCAATTGCAACCATTATTAATGCTTTGTTTGAATTTAAATTTGTTTTTATTTATGTGTATATATACTATTTAGCCTTACTACTATCATTCAGAAGAATAGGCAGAGACCACAGATATCCACATGTTACGATCTATGAATACCTCTCTTGCTTCACTAATATTCACCAATTTTTATGCAAGCGTTTTATGCAAGCTCGTCGGTTTTGGATACTTTAAGTTTGCCCTTTATTCAAACTGCCACTAATTTTATGTGTATAAGATTTTCCAGAGTGTCGCTTGCTGACTCTTCCGTTTCAAAGATTCGCTTCATAAATTTGGTTTGTCAGTCTGTATACAATAATCCTTACGAGATAGCTAAACTGTCACAACATACCTATTTTTAGCTTAGGCAATATGTTTTTTTCAAACGCAACCGTTCTCAGACATCATTCCAATAGGCCACTTCTAAAGTTTTTAGAATTGACCCCTGACAAACTGTAAAATAATAAAATATGATTAATAGTTTAAAAAATGGAACTCTTTGCCAACATTATGTATATTGCATTCATTTGTCATTTATTTTTACAAATTATCGCCAAAAAATAAAATGATTTTATAATGTCAATATGAATTTAACACCAGAAAATTTTCGTATAATGATTTACTATAAAATTTATCGCCATTTAAACCAACAAGAAAGTTATAATAGACTTTAATTGGTTTTTATGATGAAGCTCCAACACTCGCCACTGTTTATAACTGGTTAAACGAATTCAAACGTGGTCGCACTAATCTGACTGAGGATCTGCGTGAGGCAGGTCCTCCTACGACGACGACAACATCAGTGCCTTGCGGCTCATGATAGACACTGACAGAGTAATGACTCACCAGTAAATAGATTTGGATAAGCTTAAGCATCGGTGTGTTTCAAGTCCACACAATCGTTCATGAATATTTAGTGGTCACGAAGCTGGATGGACACCTCGGATTTTACCAAAGCTCAAAAACTCATTTGTATTAATGGGTGCTGCGAAGTGATGCAAAGATTTGCCGGTGATGATTTAAATACTGTGCATGATATGATTACAGATGATGAAAGCTGGATTTACTGTTACGATATCGAAATCTCAAAAATTGCCTTGCCTTGTAAAAGGAAGTTGAAACGTGGAAAAAAGATGGTGACCTCTTTCTCCGAAAGAATAGGTTACCATTTAGAAGATAAAAAAAAAAACAGTCAGTACAGACTGATACATTAACAAAAGTTTTGACTTTTATTTTGGAAAACGTTCGAGAATAACAATCTCGTGGTAGGATTCTACTTCATCGACAACACCTCACCCCACACCGTTAGACAAATAACTAACAATTTGGAAAAATTAAGTATAGAAATACTGGCTTATCCGTCTTGCAGCCCCGACCTCGCTCCATAAAATTTTTATTTGTTTTCTAAAATAAAAGAAAAATTTAGAATAAAAGTGGTTTAGGAACGCAGAAGAAGTAGTGGCAGCATATGAAAAGGCCGTCTAAATGAGCTTAAGTTCGAGTGGGAAAAGTGTGTCTCTTAGTGATTTCATCTATTGAAGCGATTCAAATTTGATCTCAAAGAACAGGTTTTTCAGGTTTTTATTTATGTTAACAACTTGAGATATTAGTGCACATGTATTTGACAATGACAGAAATGAATAAAGTCTAAGGCGACTATGCATTATTATACAAATAATATCATAATCGCATGAGTAATATAGGAGCGAATTTTAAGTATTAGACTGAGAGAAAATAGTCGCACATGCGTATTACAAACAAAGAAAAAAAGAGACAAATAGAACGAATTGTTATTAAAAGTGACACACCCGCAAGAAATACTCTGAAAATTACGACAGCCCTTTTATTGAATTTTTGGATAATGATAGCCGGCTATATCCGCATACGAGTTTTAAATCAAATTTATCGATTGTTTTTATCAAGGATATTAGAGTAATCCCATAGTTTCGCTTTCAACCGTATCATGATTAATGTGGCGATAACCATATTTTTAGATATTCTTCTATCGAAAATGAAGACTGCCCTGTAGGTCCCCTTAAGGAGCTTATTTTATTATCTTATCGAACTTTGTACAATAGTCTACTATTTTTTTGTTTATGAATTAAATCAAAGAAAACACATAATTACATACATGACAAATTTGTAAACCATAATAGAACAATATTATGTGAAATTGGAGAAAAAATACTTAAGGGGGTTTTAAATATAAAAATGAGGTTAATTATCCATTGTATGCGACGCCCTGCTTAAGATGTAGACTCTTATTAATACGGTTGACTAAGGCGTACCGTACAACCAGCACGGTGGCACTCCCGGTATTAGCCGGGGTGCTGCCCGCAGCTCTCAAGTTCATTGCGGCTGGGCAGATTAACATCGCGTGCGAGGGACAAACCAGGACGGAGATTCGGGTGTTTGGGCGTAGGGTTCGAGAAGAGATGACTCTGGAGTGGCAGAAGCAATGGGATGAGGCAACTAATGGGAGAGAGCTTTACTGCTATTTCTCGGATGTATCGCCTCAACTCAGTGCCGTCTGGGTCGAACCGGACTCCTGAACGATTCGAGCGTGTGTTTGTGGATGGACAGATGGACGAGGACATACGCAGCATCTTGTGCTCATGGCCTCCATATGACGACTTGAGAAATGAAATGATGGGTAAGATGCATATGACGAATGTGGGTCCGATTCTTAGGGACAGATCTTGTCCGTACGCAGGCTAACTTCTGTAGGTTTCGGGAATATACGCGTGCCTGGCTCAGATTGAGCGGTGGGCTGACATGAAGAACCAAAGAGAGAAGAACTGTTCATCGATGAAGATTATGCTGTTAAATAACAAGCCTTATTAAGGGAGAGTTATTTTTAGTGACGAGAAAAGATTAAAGAATAACTTGTAAGTAGCAAGAAGAGCGACACAGCCCTTCTGTGATTCGGCTTATATGATCAAGTTGTCGAAGGGTCATGGGAGGTGGTGTGCTGTACATAAAACTAAGTGGCTACCATTTCCTAAAATTAAGGATGCAAAATGATGGATGTTGAGCCTAGAGCTCTGTTGAGCCCTTTTCAATTTGAAGTTCGAGATTTTTAAGTAACTTAATTGATATATTGGCATCTCGGAAACCATTCCAACAAGTTCTATGTAAATTTACATTTTGATAGTACTGTGTTTTTCAAGTCTCTCTTTAAAAATATCTTCTATGGACAAACGCAATAAAAAAAAACCTTTTTCTAAGTATTCCCTTGTAGCTCCAACTTGTAGAATTTTCAGATAACTGCACTGTTGCTATGTTATCGGATGCAATGCCTAGATACCGGTAGGCTTTATGTAACGTTCTCAACAACAGGTGGCGGTATTACATTACATAAATTAAACTAATGGTGCTACGTGATATTGTTAACGTGAGATGAGCTAGCAGGTAAATTTTACATATTTCACATAGTGTATGTACGTTATGCACCAAAAATTTATTATTGAAAACAAAGACAAGTAACTTTTTCCGTGGAAATGTTATAATATTCCCTCAGCAATCTAAAAAGACGTCAAGTAATATTGGTGGACTAGATTCTAATTTATACAAAGGCACAAGTGAAGTATGTATAATGGTTTTTTTCCAATGGGTTTTCAAGTAAAGACCACTGGACCAATCAAATTCACACTTTTCTTGGCTAAGCTTTTGACCAAAATGTAAAAATGCCCAATGTTAATCGTTTGACTTTATGTTTTATATCATTTAAAACTGTCGTTAAATAATTTCATGTAAGCTATACATTATAATGCTACCAAAGTCAAAGAACTAAATTGCGATTGGGGTTCTTAATGAGATCAGGATCTGGATCGAGTGTGGAATCGGAATCAGAATCGAAACACTCTGGAATCAGAACCAAAAACGTGAGACATACCAAAACTGGGATTGATGGCAAATTCTATCGATTCAAAAGATGAAGGAACTCATCCTACCTATGCAGACGAAGTCGCGAGCGAAAGCTCGTAAGCTATTTATTATAACACTATAACTGTTAGAGCCACGACCAGAATAGGTATCAAGGTTAAAAACAAGATTGGGATTACGATGATTAGTGAGACTAGAATAGAAACTGGCATCGGAACCAAGTGTGAGAGTGGAATCGGAATCAACCGTGAATCGGAATCGAAACTGAGAATGACGCCGGAAATGAATTTTAAAGCACAACTAAACTGAGGTCGTAGGTAAATTCAGACTATAACCAGAGCTGGTATCGTGACCGGGATTAGGGCAGACAGCAAATGCAAAGAAATAGAATGGAACTGATATGAAAAATCCGGTAAATTCATTCTATGTCCAAACAGGAAAAATTAGGACAAGGTGCAGATAATAAACAAACATTAAACATATTGATGGTATTATTTTACCAATACAGGTGGAAGTTGAAAAGTATGTATATTTTATTGCATTACTTGGTTCTCTTCTATTATGGTGCGACGAAGCACGTACATAAGTTTCATTTCATACTCTCAAACAATAAAAAAATTATGAAATGAACAATAATCCTTACTTATTCGCCAGGATAACGGAATAAATATAGTTGAGCTATTTATTCACTTATGCACCATACTAAAAATGATTATATAGATTTTATAGACTTTTTTGGTTACTGAAAGTAGACAAT
Organism: Eumeta japonica; assembly: GCA_005406025.1. Classification (NCBI taxonomy): domain Eukaryota; kingdom Metazoa; phylum Arthropoda; class Insecta; order Lepidoptera; family Psychidae; genus Eumeta; species Eumeta japonica. Next base: position 24,455 of record BGZK01001148.1, read on the forward strand.
GAAAGATTTTTATATGCCATTCGCCATCACCTTTTAATAATTTATCAAAAATATTTTAATATTGGTATTCGTAAACAAATAAATAACAGTGTGATTTGCGGGATGAAATACGATGCGGATGGTGTGGTGGAGTATGTGATATGTGGTAATTTGTACGTGGAAGAGTATGTGGACAGGGAGTAAAATGTTGTGCATATAATTACGATGTTCTGTAACCTTGCCATTCATCAAAAAATAATATTAATGTTCCACTTAACGTCAATAAAGACACCTTCAAGAGCGCCTCGACGCCCTTTGGCTTACTGAATGCCCTTGACGCGTTCGCTGAATTAAGTTATTGCGCATTTAAAAAATATTTATTTAAATCAACTATATTATCTAAATTAAGATTGATGGTTAACATAATGTGTTTTCTGTTATTTTATTAAGAATTATACAATGGAATAATCTGTGGGCGTTTGAATACAGATTTATAATACCTACAAGGGGAAGAAAGAGCGGGACCAGGATTTTGTTTAGAGGGAGGCATTTTAAGTGTGATAAATTATTATCTTTCACAAAAAGTGCAATTGCTGTAGAAAAGTACAGTTAAATTTGAGTACTGTCGTTTTCAGAAATATGAAACGAGGAACGCATGGGTTTGGATAAAAAAGCACTTCGGACCCGCTTCTGGGTAATTGCATTCATTTCTCCCCCTCTAATGAACGATATGGGAACATGCAGAAAACAAGTAATGAACATACAAATATTTATTTTGTATAATAAATAAAAACTAAACAAAATATGGTATAGCCAACTCTAATACTTGCATTTTAAACCGAAAATTTGTATCCATTAATCTAGGTAATATAGATATCGGAATCTAGGTAAAAATTGTGAAAAAAAGCCAGGAGAAAGTAAAAGCGAGAAGATAAATCATCGCAAAATATTAATTATAAAATAGGGCTAGAATTTTTCTAATTGTCAAGGTTCAGATATGAATGTGCACCGGACTTCGGAGATATTATTTATATATCGCGTCCTCCATTGTTAGTAACCCACACGCACACATTTATTTAGATACATCGGAATGATATGGCGGTGCAGCCGCGATGTGGCCAGTTTAGCTGCGGTACGGAGATGGACCGGCACGACCGACGAGATACCATACTCTCGCAGAATATAGACATGAAGTATCAGCTACCACTGTTGCCTTTCGTCCAGTGAATGAGACTTCTGATGGCCCACTCTCCTTCATCAGCTATCCTAATCCTTCCTAAAAGGGCATCAGCACATTAGTGACTCCTTTAGGATTACCAGTGTCCATAGTGATCATTCATGGTGATCACAATAGTAAACGTGTCTAGTACCCGGGCCATCGAACTTTTGTTTAGGGTCTTTCGATTTTACTTAGAGAATATCGTAATTTCCCACGGTATCAGTTGTTTATGTTCATTTCCAAACATAAACATTTAATGTTATAATATAGATATATACTACTTAATATGCAAAATTTACGTGTTACCTGTTTTATGTAAGTAATGTAATTATGTAATGCCATTTGTGTAATTTACAGCGGTGGCTTTAAGCATGCGAGTTCCTAGGCGGCAGATCTTTCCAAGACCCTTGTCCTTTTTTATAAGATTATAAAAGAGTGAAAACAACCGTCTGAGCCACCAGATAATACGTGATCACCGTCACCCATGAACAACCGTAACCCCAAAGGAGTCACTAGTGTGCTGCCGGCTTTTTACTCAGCCAGGATGTTCCATGAGGCCTCTGTAAAAGGGAGGCCCAGGGCGATTGCCTTGCTCAATATCCCCTAAGGCTGACATTGGTACTTTATGTTATGTAATAATATATAATGTTAAGAACGCTTGTTAAGGGTTCTGATTCCTCGATACTATTTCCAATAGCATAACAACAATGCAATTATCTCAAAATTGTGGAAGATGGCGCTATAGAGCAATGTTCAGAAAAATATTTTTAAACAAATTCTTACCATGGAGAACATGAATTTGTTCACTTCGAGTAATGAAGATAGTTATTTTTCCAAATAAGAATGCAGCGACAAAGTAAAAATAGAAGTTAGATATTAACTGGTTTAAGCTTAAAACGGAAAGCTTTTCAATTGAAGATTAGGTCTAATAAATAAAATCGACATTTTTATAATCTTTTAAACAAAGAATTGAACAGATTTCTTAATTTAACGCTAAAGTATTACACATGGATTTTATAATTTTTAGCACTATCTTTTTCATTAATCTATGTATTGAATATATGGTAATATTATCTAATAAATTTACATTTTACTGTAATTCAAATTTATAAATCTTAAAATTTCTAAATTTAATCCTATGGTCTTTAAGATCGTAGTATAGTGGAGACTAGATTAACCAGACTAATTATTGTCATAAGATATTCGGCTAATGGAATATATACAGAAATAATAACTTATCTCGCCCAGCTATAGCTATTTTATAGGAAGATTTTCATGTGATTTTATTTCTAGGGTTAATACATAATGCTAGAGTGTTTAGTCGAAACAACAAAAACGAAATAAGCTTGTCAACAAACAATCAATGTTTATTAAGAGGTTGGAGATACATTTGCTTATGCACGTACGTACCTATATATTTTCTTTTCTTCAGGTACAAAAGTTTTATTAAGCCAGTCAATGAATATTTGATTTTCGATGTTAATCCATACCGTTTTTCGGTTTTGGTAGAAACCAACAATATGAAGTACCTTCCAAAAGTTAATTCTTCGATTTATCTCACTATTCGATGTTTATTTCCGTCTTTCCTGTTTAATTTGCAGATGTACTTCAAATTTAATCTGAAAGTACATACACCGTACTTATCGGCAGATATACCACCGGTTTCTCCTTTTTTTATTGCTGTTAAATTAAAAATCTTCATATATGTTCTATATTTTTAAACAACAACACTGCTCTTTTATACTTTCACATTTTCAAGACACGACATGACCCAACCACCTAACAATCGATAGATACTTAACTCAAACAATAATGAAATGTGTTGGGCGGAGATTCCGCGGGACATTTGGACACATCCGTGTATGCACGTATCGGACTATTAATCCGGCTGATCGCGAATACGTGTAACCGAGGTCCGGATAATCGAGTCTCCACTAATGCTTAATATCTCTGCAATTCTAAATATACCTATAGTGATTAATATTGGGTCGCAATCATAACGAATTAGGTAAATGCTTAGTCAGTGTTATGACCGACTGTAGCGAATTCACGGATACTAGGGCATTACGCAAATTAATGTTAGATTGATAATAATAAACGTCTAATGATATAAGGGTAAATAATCAGATTAACGGCTGTATAAATACAGCGTCGGGCGCTAATCCGGCACGTCAGTCCCCTGTCGCTGCCAAAGAATGAAAACTCTCATTTTGTTCGCTTGCCTCGGGGGTATGTATGTCCTACCAATTTATTACCAAAAAAGTGAACGTTTTTTCGAGTTTGGTATTTTTTAAATTACTTTCTAATTTGTAATAGCTGGACGTATATGGTAATATTTTTTTAATAGATATGTTCCATGTAAAATATTTAAATATTGCAAAATTAGTTAGTAATCTAATTGAAAATTTAAGTGTTTCAAAAAAGTTTATGAAACAATACTTTATGTTTAGCCTTACATTTTTATATGAGTAGAGTAATTTTAAGTTTTTGTCATGACCAGAATTCTATGAAAATATTTTTGGCTAACGATATTTACACATGGCTCTAGCACTCGCTGTCACCGCCGTTCCTGTCCTGAACGATGACTTGGAATCGCGGGTCTATCCTCGTTTCATCCAGTTCCCTGATGGAGAAGGCGTACTTCACGATGTGGACTTAGAAGAACCGGTTGATGAAGTGTTATTGGAAGAAACTCGCAGAAATCCTGAGAGAAATCAATACTTTTTGTATACTAGGTAATATTTCAAATTTAAATATTGTTTAATTTCGTTTTTGGGTTTGGTTTTAAATTTGTAGAACTTATGGCCAATCAATACTTGACAGGCTCAGGTGAACAATTATTTTTTGTCTATTCTGTGAACTAGGTGATATTATAATGAATATTAAAATATTTAGGTGTACAAGAAAACGTAAATATTAAATTTTGCTTTACAGTATATAAAGCCAATTTAGGTTCATGATCGGTCATGAGTATGTAGAAGGCATAAACAAACTGATTATTTATAATTTCCCTTACCTTTAGCTTACTAAGTTTCTAAGAATTTTATTGCACTGTTTAAGGTAAGAATTGTTGCGTGTTTTATGAAAGACTGCTACTCTCTACATTCCTTACTTTATGGATTTTATGTTGATCGATCTTGCAGTCAAAACTAATTTCGGTCTCGTTCTCAATTTAGTTTTCGGTTCCGGTTTTCGATTTTACTCCCCGTTCCGTTTTCAATTTTGATGATGCTGCTGCAAAACCAAGGTATATCGTAGTATCAGAATATAATATAATCTATATTTCTCGGGAATAATTCAGCATTCTCTGAATTTTTTGTATATAAAGTGTAGTAGTTCAGTATATCAATAGAAATACGCAAACCAAATTAGGGACTAATGTTAGTATGCTAAACACGCTGATGTATTAAAATGTAAAATTATCTCAAAATTTCAAGCCAGTTAACCCACTACTTTTAAAATTTGGCCACCACAAACATACGGAGACTGAATTTTTTACATGCAAGATTATATGCGTCCCATGTTTTCCGTCTTAAATTTTATAAATATTTGATGGCTATTACATATTTATAATCAAACGCTTTTAAGGAAATCTGTATGGGATTAAAAATCTGTGTGAGGTTAGGATAAATTAGTTTAAATTTTTAGTTCGTTTATAAATATAATTATTATTTTCTTAAGAATTCATTTTTGGTCTTTAATCCCATTTTTTTTTGTTTTCTCCTTTTTCTTTTACATGATTAACTTTTTAATTTCAAATCTGTTAGAAAATTTACACTTCAAAGACAAAGAAAGAAAGAAATAAAAGAAAGGGGAGTTAATGTCGCATTGTTATGCAGTTCTGAGCTATGTTAAAGTTTCAAGTCTTTAGCTTAACAAGAATTCAGTTCAAAATCAGTTATAATATTTGTGCCGAGTAAACAAACAGACATACAAGAAAGCGAGTTTATAAGGATATAATAAAATTATTACTTTTATAAAATTGTGGCGTATGCTTTAGGAAAACCTGCACAGATGAATTTGAATTGACGATGATTGAATTCAATAAATTACATTCCCGTAAAGGGGTTGTAACTGTCGTAGCACAGAATTAGAACGAAACAGAAACGAAAATGTTCCTTACAATATAAATGACGATTTATAAATTATGTTCCAGGCGCAATCCCACAACACATCAGACTCTACTCTTCAATGATGCTGCCTCAATTCGCAACTCCAACTTCGATTTCCGCAACCCATTAGTCGTAGTCGTACACGGTTGGATCAGCGACTATGAAACCAACATCAATCCTGTCATCAGAGACGGTAATAAATAACACCGACTGTGACTTTAAGAAAAGTAACGTAGCAATTGCAAAATAAGACGCTATTCAATGTAACTTCATGTTTATAAATCAAACGCTCAATGCAAACTCGCATATTGATATTTTTTTGAGATAATTTGTGAATGAGTGTTCAAATAATTATAACATAGAAGAGTAAAATTTTTTTTCCCAGAAACATTGTTATAAATTAAAAATATAAACCATTATTTAAATTGATTTGTTGTTCAAGTCATATACCCTTTTCAAATCTTATCGTGCATTAAATATACAAAAATTGTATCCATATAAATGTTCGAATCGATCACGAAATATAATGAAACCAGAATTAGAACCAGAGCTAGAACCAGGGTGTCTGTACTTTGAGCATTTTAAAGAAAAACTGATGAGAGCTGATGTAGAAAAATTAATAGAATTAAGCGTTATGCAATTGAAAGCAGATGAGAAGAAAATTTATAACTCCATGCTTGCGAAGACGTGAACTCAACTACTATAGAGTAAAGAAGTTCAACAGGTTATAACTATAATGATTTATCGTTGCAGCGTATTTGGCGAAATCAGACACCAACGTGATCATCATGGACTGGCGCCACCTGGCCGTCGGCGGCTACGTGACAGCTGTGAACGGCGTGCCGGCCATGGGCCGCCACCTCGGCCAGTTCATCAATTTCCTCCACTCGCTGGGGCTCCCCTACTCAAACGTCCATTTGGTTGGATTCAGCTTGGGTGCCCATCTCGTGGGGAACGCGGGCCGAGAAACCGGAGGCAGAGTCGCCCGTGTCACTGGTACGAATATTATTTTCATTTTTAATATATAAAACATTTTTTTTTAAGGGAAGATACGTCCTATACGTTTGTTTCTAAATATTATGTCAGTTTTAAGGGCTATACCAGTTCAATAAAATTGCTTCATAACCTGTTACTCATTAATGTAGATTTTGAAGAAATGGACAATTTAATTAAATGACAATGTAAATTTGATTGTATACTTCTTTGCCCTTAAGTGTAAGGGGCAATATCACATTGGTAATTGAAAAAAATGCTTTTTAGCGAATCTTTAATTAAACATATCTCTCGAACGAACCAACCGATTTCAATGCAGTTTACAACAATCAACATTGCTTCTTAAGCACAATGAGTGTTTAGGTTTTAAAATCTTAATTTACCCTACCGATAAACGGTAGGGTAAATTAAGAAATATTGTGAAAAACACTTTTTGAAAGAAAAAAATTTTTCTACGAAATCCCATGAACAAATAAATTGATTATTATGTAATTTACGGTAATCGATGTATCTATTTAGAAAAAAGAGCTGATAAGATTTTAATATAGATCGATAAATTCGTCTAAAAGTTATTTGAAAAAAAATCAATAAACAATTTATGAAATTGCTGAAAATCTATTAGGCGAAATTCGGTTCAAATTTTGAAAAAGTTTATGTGGAGTAGACTTCCATCGAATGCCGCAAGCAGCGTTTTGAGACGTTAATTCGTTCAAAAGTTATGAAAGATTAATCAGCACACACACAGAAATATACATACATCACTCGGAAATGGTCAAAATAAATTTGTAGGAAACTCAAACGTCAAGATCTGATGAAAACTCGATTATCGAAAATTAAACTGAAAGGTAACTTCCTAATCGAATAGAATAACTTCTAAAGGTAAATTTTCTTAAAAATTGGGAAATAAAAAAATCGTTTTTCATAGAAATTACGGTTTTTGGTTTTAAATGTCACGATAAGTCCGCCGAGATATTTAGAAACAAAAACTATATTCATTCAAACTATTTATATAGATTTTATCAACAGGATGTTTTATGTGTTTGACCTTTATGATAGTATGTATGGTCCTTCTAATGTACCATAATAGCTACTAAGTTAATAATTCAATTACCATAAGCTGTACGTTTTTAAGGGCCCAAGCCAAAATGGCAAAAACGGAACCCTTATAGTTTCGTCGTGTCCGACGGACGGGCGGACAGACGGACTTGACGAAACTATAAGTATGTTACAGGCATTTTACTCAAAAACTACTAGATGTATATTTATGAGATTTGGAGTACCGGTGTCTTGTATAGGCCACTACTTACTTTCGTAGTTGAATAACAAAAATAAATATTTCTAGAGAGGGCACTCCATACATATAACAGAAGCTGAAAAAAATATTTTTCAACAATCATGAACGTGTGGCATATATTTTGTTCTTTTAAAAACATTTTAAAGTTTACAAGCAATTTTTTCGATTACGTGAATAATTTCAGAAATAATCACTCCGAAAAAGTTGAAATTGTTTCTCTCCCAAAATATGAAAAATATAATAAAGATAATAAATGCTTTCAATGAAAATTATTTCGAATATGATTGTGTTTACCGTTTTTGAGTTTTACCGAAAAACTGCACTACTCAACAAAACGTCGTAAGTGCTATCAACGCACGCTATTTGCTGCTGCACTTTAAGTTCACACTAGTTTAAGAATAATAGTTGACATACCTACTTATTTCTCTAGTTATAGGCGACTAAAGTGCATGTACCTATTGTGCGCGGGAAACAAGTAAAAAAGTGTAGCAATGTAGTATTTTCATCTTTACTGCATTTCTTTGTAGTAACGGCTTCGTAAACCTAGAGTGAGCGTAATTCGACATACTTTTAGCTGTTTTTTTTATGTTTTGGTAGTGGCAATGTCACTGAGTTTGTGAAGATTGTAAAAAATCAAAATTGCAGTTTTTGGGCACCAAATTGGGCGCCTTGCAACAATTTTTTTCTCCCAACATATCGAGTGGGATATTAAAATTAGGATTTTAATAGGCGATCAAAAAAATATATGTAGGTCATATAGTATGTTTCAACCAGTATTAAATTATATGAATCAGCGTTTGAAATGGGTGGTAATGCCGAAAAGGATTCATTAATGACGTATTTCAAGTTTAATTTCATTATCTACGAAATAAATATATTTTTGATTTGATTTGAAAGTAATTTGAAATGGAAAATGGTAATAAACTGAAATTATTACTCCACTAACGCCCACTTTGAAGATTAATGTTATTCTAAATAAGTTCCCAACATTTTCTTTGACCATCTTAAGAGTTTTATCGAAAATTGATATCGAACACAGTAAAAAATAATTGTGACTTTCGATGGATGAAATATCTATATACATCATTAAGTTCAGTAAATTAAGAGATGAAACAATCTTTGTTATCCTGGAAAAGGGTATTTTTTCTTCGATAATACTGAAATCTTGTGTCAGATTATATTTTCCCTCTGTCGAGGCACACGCCTCTACAATCTTTTACTTTCAGAATGTGGGATTTCCACTTTAAACTAATCATACTGGCTCAATGAAAGTTGAGGGCTCGATTAATACTTAATAATAATTAGGTTGAAATTCTGAAATATCAACAATAAGAACATTAAAATAGTTTATGTATCGATTCTATATAAATAATACATTTAAGAAGGTTGTCCGTGGAGTTTATCTGTATAATTTATTCTCGGAATAGTTTTGCAGATATTAAATAATCTTAGACGCAATACTAAAATACTGCTTAAGCTATTTACGTAGTTGTGAAATCTATCTTTATATGTAAGCCTGGTATCGGACATTTTTCATATTAGATTTAATAAATCGTCTCAGAATAACAAATTTATGTTTTTCCAGTTAATTAACATAAATTAAGATATTTGCACATGTGTACAATCAGTTCAGTGATAATAACCATATAGACAGTCGTTTGCGTAGGCGATAATCCGTTATGAATCAATTAATTGTTCTTTTAAAGATAAGTTTAGATTAATTAGTCCGTGTGGGTGTTGTATCTTCATATAACGATCGATAAGACTGCGTCCACATGTCGATAGGTACAACAAAAATAAAACATTTAGTTTTATACGAAAACAAATTTGGATACAAAATAAGTTAGTAAAATACATTTTAATTTCAGGACTTGATCCAGCCGGTCCTCTATGGAACCTCAACTCCGACCGCCTGGCCGCCAACGACGGCGTCTACGTCGAGGCCATTCACACCGACGGAGGCTATACAGTCGGCGGACTGGGTATCGGAACTGCTATCGCTCGCGCCGATTTCTTCCCCAACGGTGGCATCTCTCAACCCGCTTGCTTGACGAACGTCTGCAACCATAACCGTGCATGGGAGCTCTTTGCTGCTACTGTCACCTACAACCACCTCGTTGGCAACGAGTGCTCCAGCAATCTTCAGATCACGCTGAATACCTGCCGCGGTGCCGAACTGCGCATGGGCAACGATATTTTAACTAAGACCGGGTAAGTTTACGTTCAGAATGGGAGCTAATTTTCTGGACGTTAGCTATTGGACTTTCATAGAAGCTCGATAGCGTCATCACAGCTATTGACCTTTGTGGCGAAAGCAATTCGACTATTCTCGAACTTAAAATTGGTTCAAAACTACTCAATTTTTGTATAATAGACCGCTCGTGGTTACAGGCAGGTGTAAGAACGCTTAGACAAAAATTTTTTTCCGTGTGAAGCTAGATCTGGCAGGTAGATCTAAAAATTTATCGCCACTAAACTATATTACAAAAAAAATATTTTTATTAAGGATAGCTTTACTTAAAGTGAAAACAATTCTTAGACTTCATCAACTCAATACCCAAATTAAGTCAATTCCTGTCCCCATGTATAATCCCTGTCAAAATCAGTTGAGCCGTTTTAGTTGTTCCTGAACTTGGAGTAAAAAGTGCCTACCAAAACAGATAAATCTTAAATTGTCTGCTATTTGAGCCACCGTTAAGGGAATACCTTACAAATAAATCGAAAGACGGAAGGCAAGAAGAATATCTATTCACGCCTGCGACATGCATTTCTCTTCTTCATATAAAATATTGCAATTTCGTAATACTTGTACATGATATAAGGAGAAAGAGTTGACATATGCGGTGTAAATTTTTAACTGAATAGAATGATAATATAAAAGCTTAAATGTGAGACAGAAAAGTTTGTATTAGCCTATGAAAATGAATAATTAAACACAAATTAAAATATGCTCTTTACAAACGAGGCTACAAAACCAAATCTGTACGTGTAAGGTGAAACTGTGTACTGTAGTTTCACTTCAAAAACGTTATTTCATTAATTCTTTGCATAGAGAAAAGTCAAGGCGTGTTTCGTTCATACTATTGAATAATAATTTCAATTGTAAAATATTTTTTCAGAACGATGTCTTAGTTATGGTATTTGTTAACAAATACTACTTTCTCTAACTCTAAATACTACTTACTATAACGCACGATAAAAAATAAACACAAACGAAGTATATAGTTCGCATTAGTCAACTTAGATCCAATTATTGACCGATGTTAAAATGAACAGGTTGTTAAAGTAAAATTAAGAGCTATTTTGTACAAAGAAAATATTCTAAATTTAAAATAACGGCCTGCTAATTCTTAACATGTTTGGTGAATTTGGGACTTGATATCTAATATCGGAGGAAATATATTACAAAGCATTTTGCACCGTGGGCAATTATTAAGGTCTGTGGATAATTAGATTGTGTTTATGAGTATTTTTAAAAATTACGGCAGTCAAAATTGTTTTGTTTGTTGCAGATCCGGATTGTACAGGTTGGATACCGCCAGGAGATATCCTTTCTGAAGATCGTGAGAAATGATATCGAAAAAGACAGTCATAAAAAATTTAAAATAAAAAAATTTGTAAATAATTGTAATTTTATTAAAATAATTCCTGATCACCTTAGTGCTTAGACTTATCTGTATGTATAAGCGTTCCAGCGTCCGAGTTTAAATTGGATCTTGACCCCGCCTACAATTCCGACCCTGATTCTAATCAATAATCAATTAAAAGAATAAAATAATTTATGTTTTTCCGGTGACATTGCTGTTGATTGAAAATCCATTTAATTTACTCCGATGGCTACTAAAGAGCTTCCATGTCGCGACAAGTTCAGTGATGCATTTAGTTTCTATTCTGATATCGTAGAAAGCTCTTTAGAACCATCTTACGTGTAAAAGTTGGTTTTACATATTCTGCATTGTCTTTGGCAATCCAATTAGTAAGTTCGTTAGTTTTGAAAAAGTTTTTTATCAACTTTAATAAATATTTTAATTAAAAAAGACATTAATATTATATTATTTCTAATGTAGCGATTGCAGTAAGCCCTTATACATTTTAGTGAATGGGTTTCAAGGAATAGCACTAACCATTTACAAGTTTCCTAACGAAGATACGGTAATTTATTTATTAAATAAATTAATGAGTAGTATAAATCTTCAATTGGTTGCTTGTTATGGTCATCTGAAAATTCAAAAAACGCTAATTAATAGCCGTGTCATTGAATGAGCCCTATTGAAAGAATCTGTTTGTATATTTATCACGCTAACAGTAGAACAAGCGTAATTTTACAATGAATTATTAAACTAGTTTTGTTTTTATATGTCTATTTACCAAAAACAAGGATACAAACAATATTTACACATAGCAAATTAAGCTATAGGTGGATTATAAATGAAATGACTGAAATTCAAGTTATATAATTTATGTGGATGAATATATTATATATTAGTTCGATTTTTTCCGATTGCTATAAGTCTGCAATCCATGTGGGTTATATGGTATAGTAACCCTTTACCTCCCATACATCAAGGTTTCGCTTTAGGATTGTAGGGGTTAGATTCGAAGATTTGGATTCCAAAAGAAGCTTAGTTAGAAATTGAATGTACGAACGTTCTATAAGGTTTCCATTTCCAATTGATGCCGTGCGTGGGAACGGGTTTATCAAACTGACTGAATTTAGTAGTGACGATGCATATGCCTAAGCAAGTTGCCTTTGATTTAGAACAGTAGTAGTTCTGTGGTAATACGCTCGATTTTCAACCAGAGGATCGTAGGTTCCATCTATAGTATCTTTACTAATGAGTTTTCTAAATTTAAGTGGAAAAATTTCTGAAAACTATACTAACACAAGTGCTCACAATATTTTTTATGTGCATCCATTAGGAATTAAAATGCTTTTAGGGTGCGCTTGAGTGTGCAGCGCATCTTTAGTGCTCGGGACACTTGCCGATGTTCATGTGGACCACTTCTCTACATGCAGCCCAAGGTCGCAACAGCTCCAACACTATAATGAACATGATCACTGGTCCATGACGTGTTAAATGCATGTACAAATAACCAATTTCTTTCAATCCAAATCGTACGAATATTAAACAATTTCCTTTATAATATTAATTTCATTCAATAATTTTATACCTAGTAATAATATTTATTATAATTATTAAACACAATTAATTGTTAGTACAGGGATTACATTTAATGAGTATTTTGATTGCCAATAATTTTCAAATTAATATTTGTCGATAAAAACTAGGTAAACAAAAAAAGATATTGATTACATTTATAACGTAGTTATTGAACACAAACAAACATAGAGGTATTTATTTCCTCATTCTGTAATTTATATACATCCTATTAATTTTGTAATTAACCTCCACATAATTGCGATCAGGTTATTTTAAATATAAAAAAACGTACCATAAATTAGGAAGTAAATATTCTAAAAGTATAATGATATTCTCTGTAGTTATCTAACAGATGGCGTTAGTAACAGTGTAGTAGATAAAACATCATACAACGATGTATGCTTCATTAATTTTATAATTTCCCACAGATGGCGTTAGAAATATAATACAAAAAAATTTTAGTTGATTAAATATTATTTTGTATTTTTTTATATAGTTGTTCATAAAATTACATATTAATGATAAATAACATATCTAGACATGAATTTAAATTACTACTACATTAAATTCTAAATTTAGAGGTGTCACAATTTTTTAGGTTTACCACAGCAATGTATGGGTTATATGATAATGTAAGAGCTTTAATAAAAAACAGAAGAAATATTTTAATTAATGTAAACAATTTTGAATAATGTCAAATATAGGAAAAAAAATTATTCGTATGACAAAATGCAGTTCCATTAACAACGCAAACGACTCCAAGAGTTATGGTGAAGAAAATACAAATTTAAAATTATTTATTTATTTCCAGTTATTAGCGATTAAATTCATTGATTTTGATTTAGTCGCATGATAAATTACATTCGTGCGTGAAGAAATTAAACTATTCTAACACCTCTCATATGTGTTATTGAGGCAAGGTGACAATAGATGGCGTATTCTATATTAATTACGAGAATGTCTATAGTCTAAAATGCATGTTTTTTGGAAAATAAAATTATTTGCACATATATGCTTATTTTTCGTCGTTGGCAGTGAATTTAATCTTCAGAACGTCAATCATTTATTTCGATGCAGTATCAAGGGAGATGTGGCGTACATACAAGGAAAACATTTGAACAATAACGTATCTTTGACTAAGGTTGAGAATAATTAATATAAAACCCATGATTACTTTTTACTTTGAGACTTGTTTCATAACATATTTGATTCTTTACCTTGATTGTTTGTTTTTCTGTACAAAAAGAATGACGATAGAATGACAAAATAAACATTGGTATGAAAATTTGAAATGTCGCCTGTATGGTGCGCAAGTTTATAAAATGTACCAGAAACTTTTTCCACATAGCTCATCTAACAATTCCTGCATTTGATACTAATATGCGCACCGAAAATGCGTTTGAAAGATCTAATTTTGGCAACGAATTTTTCGAAATTTAAATTTATGGGACTATTAGTTTTAAAAAGGGTATTACAGTTTCTTATGAACGAATCACAGATATCTCAGAATAGATAATTGCGGTTTCCATTTAGCCAATACGGATAAAATTGTTTAAAGTTTTTGAAATATTTTTATTATGAGAAAAGTACATCTAATAAACCTTGTTGAAGGAGCATCAGCTCAGGCAGTGTGAAAATAGCTGCCCTTTTATATAATTTATTGTAAGTATGCAAAGCTAAACACAAAATTAATTATAATAAACACAAAATTAATTAATAATATTTAACTGTTTATAAGTAGGTTTACAATATTTGTCATTTTAGTTTAATTACTTGTTAAATTATTAATGTAATTTATGGTTTGCATATAGAAATTATTCAATTAATGTAATTATGATTTCTATACTTATTTGCAAGTACAAATTGATAGTTACTCTGTGATAATGATTTCAGACCTTAACTACGTAATACGGTAAAATTACAAAATAAAGCATTCACTAACTTTAATAATCACTATTCAAGTTAAATACTACCCGACTGCTAATGAGTATTTATATATAATAAGAAACAACGCCACTTAACACCACATATAAATTCTGCTATCCTTTATTCCTTAATATTTTCTGATGATGATGGCGTAGTTTCAATATCCACATTTAATCTCCAATAACATAATACAGCTTCATCTAATTTACGACATCCGGTGCAGACCCAGGACCATGTTGAGGAGTATCAGCTCAGGCAGTGTGTAAATAATTAAAACTCTCGATTTTAACTCAGAATACGTGTAATAGCACAGTCAATTACAAACAGCGAAGCTAAAATATTTAAAGTCGAAAAAATTAGAAGGGCAGCTAAAGATTAAGTTTGCACTAGAACAATTAACAACGGAGGAAATTGCTTTGGGGTTGCATCAGGCGTCAACGTCTTCAACAAACCTATATACCTATATAGTTGTTATATACAATGGTCAAACATATTTTCTTGAAGAAGCAGTAATAGTCTCTCGCCTTACAACGATTTCGGCAAAGGACCAAATGTGTCAATTTTAAGAGTTGCTTGTATAGCTACTAAGTATTCTATTTTATTTTAATTTTTAAGCTTTTAAGCTTTTTATGCATTTAAGTACTATATTTTTTTTTTTCATTACATAAACAATTTTCGTTAACGCAAGTTGGTTATATGTAAACTTTTTTTGGTTTTATATACTTAATAAACTTCCATTTTATGGTTGAGACTCCTACTCCGATTAGGAAAAGAAACGATGAAATTAGTATCAATTGAAAACGTTTTCAGCAAACACAGTTATCAACTATCTCACTTGAACCGCCATTTTAATAAAAAAATATACGTAATCTGAGAGATACGGTGGCAGAGACATACAAATATACAGACAAACTACGATTTAAATTTATGATGTTTTTTTCGCTAAGGGAAAAAATTGCGAAGTGTTTTCATTTCATTTCCACAATAAAACTATCATATGATATCGTACGAGATCACATAGCGTGTTTCATTACATGGGTATTGGCTATAAGATATTTCGACAGTAGCTATTTCTAATATAACTAATATAAAGGTATAGATGAACGCGTATTGAACTCGCACTCGCCCGTAAAATAATATAGAAATGTTTATAAATCTAGATAAGAATACTTTAACATAATAAAGGGAACAAGTAAAAAAAAATTGAAGTATATTTTTTTAGCCTGTCGTAATTAACCTCCTATGAAAATAAATTAAGTTCAACAGATTTTTTCGTTTGCAAATATTCAAAAATAAAGATCAAAATAAAAAAATACAGTTCCGAATATATGTAGATGAAAAAGGAACGTGGCTTAAAATTAAGAAGTATACATACTGGTACCCAGATTTACCACGGGCGAACGCAGTCATCCGGCCAATACTGGTTTTGTTATCGCTTCGCTGCATGGGGACCCTCAGAATGTTAATCGACGAAATAAAACCTCTGGAAAGTTATGTGTCCATGTAGGCGCAGAGATTTCATCCGAGATGCGGGTACACATGTAATATGGATGCTAATGATGCACGTACAAGCAAGGTTGGATGAGAAGACCAGGGCGCATGTGCATCTGTATGCATTTTTATATTATTTTTTGCAATTTTCGGTTTCATCTTTCAAAAAGCGACCAATTAAATAATATGAAATGAGACCAATTAAATTGATACAATTCGCATCACTATTTTGTCATAGGCCGTAGCGTCAATAAGGCTTAATTTCGTCGCCGTCGCGGGTCGTCTGCGACTGTTGTCGAAAAGGGCGTAGGGGCGGTACGGAGGTATATATCTCATGCGTAGCAATCTTTTCGTAGGTCGACGGCTGGGGCGGCCTGCAGGGCACCTAAAACAAGCATCCGTAGCTCGTCTCAAGTGGATTCGAGGGTCGCCAGTCTGTCTTCTAGTGTGTCGGCATGTGTTATCTGGGCGTGTGTTGCACCGAGCTCGTGACTACCATCTCGTGACTACGGTCATGAATAGATTGCTGCGGCAGGACGTTCAGCGTCAGCGTGATGTGCGACAGATAAGCGAGGAAAGAGTCAGACGCGGCCGTGTCTATACCTCCAGCGCGCTCTAGTGCCGCCGGACATCCGGGGGCCGTCGGTGACTGCCGCTTCGGATATCGGCTGTACGGTGGCGCTCATTCGCTTCCACCTTCTATTTCTTCGAGATTTAGCCCTCAATGAAAAGGCATTCGGCGGTTATGGGTGCGAAAATTTGATCGGTGCGAGAAGTCTGTACGAATTATTTTGCAGCTTTTTATATGCAGGTCGGTGGGTCCCGACTGTTATATGCCAACCTCAGCTGGGGAGCGTCCTGGCCTCAGAGCGGCTGTTTCTATATGACGTCATCGTCTCTTTAAGGGGTTACCGAGTTTATTTAGTACAGGTGTATGATGCATCTCGAAAGTGAAACTCGTTTAATCTCCTATTTGAAACGAAAATTTCTTATACGCTTTTTAAAGATTTTTTCGTATCACTGTAAGTTGTCTATATAAAAGTGCTATTTTCTCGTAAAAAATAATGTACATTTAACTATTATGGTATAAACGAACTGAATAACTATAAAATAAGTGTATGTTCACACCATATGTGGAGCATAAAATTCTCAACTCAAACTTACATTATTTGACTCTACCCCATATCCTTACAATACATAGTTAAATATTAAATACACACAATAAAAAATTGAAGTCAACTTTGAACCATAATCACTAAACTAAATTTACTAGTATTCAATGAATTACGCAACACATTTTATACGATTTTTCCCTTAATTAATATTTCCCATTTCTCGTTATATCTTACAGGTTTTCTACATTCCTTTTAGTATCTGTAGTCCGTACTAATTCTTTTTCTAAATTTTGGGCACGGTAGTTTTGGATATAATGTGGAATGCTCATTTCAATTTATATCTTTAATATCTTTCAAACTGTTCATTATAAACTTGTAGAAAAACACATTTGTTAAATAAGTTAAGTGATTCAACAAGTTTTTTTTTAATTCCCTTTTTCTCCCTTAGAATTAGAATTTGTTTATCTATCCTAAACGTTCGTGATTAGGACAATTCAATCTGAATGTGTACCAAATTTTTATCTTTTCTTCATTCAGCATGTTTTCTTCTAATTTCATTCAAATTAGAAAAAAACATGCTATGGCAGACAAACAAATATATATTAAGAGAGATTTAATGATCCTAAAACAAGTTTCTGTAAAAAATTGCAAAATAAAAAGTACTAAATGTACGTAAAGCGGCTAGTAGAATAGCTGTCCTACACCAAAGTTTAATGATAGACTAAGCAAAAAAAATATTCTCCAGGACTTGCTCGGTCGATAAAGGACGACTATTGGTTCAAGAGTCATTTTGTCTTAAATCTGGGAGACGTGGAGAAGGTTATCGAAGAAGAAAATGCTGATATATTAAAACTATTATTTAAGAGTTATGTACAACGAAAAAAGGTTAGTTGAAGTGAAAAAATGATATGAAAATAAAAAGAGTAATTATATATGAAAACCCCTTTAAAGAAATTATACGATTTATGCGAAAAACCGCTGTAACGTTGTACTTTTCTGAAGCGAATTCAAAGAATGAATAAATAAACGGCGTACAAATACAATACTCAACAATTAATTTTATTTAAGAGACAAAGTTCTAAGCGTATGATTATTTTTATGTAACTTCTGATATAGAATTAATTTTCGGCTTAGAACTGAAATACCTAATTGTCTCGTAACTCCTAATAAAGCGTCAATTTACAATTATAATATAATGAGCGCCACTTGGCAACAAGTGTCGAGAAAAGATATAAAAATTCACTAGCAAAATTTTGCAATGGGTTGGTTAATAATCGAACTTAATGATATTCACAATTGAATGTTTCGTCTACCAGACAAATCTGATACAGCTTCATTCCATGAGGAAGCTGATGAAGATATCAGAAGAATCACTGTTGTGTAAAGAATTAAGGTAAGACTTCGATTATTGAACTGAGTTCACTTCTCCCCTGTATTTGAGCTTGGACTCTCATCTGATGCGATGGAACCTCGGCAATACGCTGTGCAAGCAGATGTGTTTTATCAAAATTTACGAACTAAGGCTGCCTTAGGAATAGAAAGCTGTGCACTTTCTAATCGGCGTTTGTCCATCAATACATTAGTCATCAATTCTTGCAGAGGTGGAAAAGAAGGATCCTAAAACCACTCCTGCCGTTGGTTATGACCGGATCAGCAGGTTTTACAAATCATTTCTCTGAAATAAATTTCGTATTTTATCAGTTCTTTAAGAAGATCTCACAACAGAAGTTAATAGTAAAAAGGTTATCACATTTCTACGGGTGCTTTTCCAAACAGAAGAAACAGTGCCCACAATCTTTTGAATTTTAAAAGCGGTCTTCGATGTGACACAACTGTCAGATGGCAGATCAATCTAATGAAGGATTGAACGACACAACTCAAAATACAGGCTTTTAAATTTCTCTCTCTTTATAATCCATCGATCAAATCTAGTTACAGATGGAAAAAAAAAATTAACTTTCAGTCAAGACGAATTATGGGACCATCTAATTAACACTACGTCATCTCGTTCAGATGCCGTCATTAAATGAACCAATTCATGTGGCAAATTAAAATTTTTTAGTATACACCGATTTCATGTTGAGGTGTTGCACACCGGATAAGTGCTCCTTGTGCAAGTGTGCAAGTGGTGGTCTATACTACCTCATCGAGACAATTTTCACGCTGGACGTAGATTTTCATTCTGCACTTTATGACGCGGCGTATTATATGGCAGTGGAGCGTCTTGTTGAACTCGACGTCACATCCCGTTACTCCGGGACTGTGCCGTTTTGACGAAGGGTAGTTGGAAAGTTCTTATTTTTTATAGATGTTTAACGGGCAAAGGGTATGCGAGCCGTCAGCGTGGTCAACGTCGCCCTCGGACACTTACAACCGTCACTAGAACGTAGTCGGCCTTTTAGAAAGGAAGAGGATCTTCTGTTAGATAAGAGAGTATTTAAGAAAAGATTTTATTCCTTTCTAAAAGGTTACAATTGATTGAAAATACTGATAATAATAGTTCATTCTAGATTTTTACCGTGTGTAGTAGAAAATTGCGTATGAAGCGTGTACGGTGGTAGAACACCAGCCATCAAGATAATGATGATGATATTTCTACAGAATCTTTCCATAGCATATGCGATAAAAGGTGTTTGCACGTGTCTTCCTTTTGTCGATTCTTCAGAAGTTGATGCGACAGAAGGGCAGATCGATTATAAAAGGCTACAGAGAGTGAACCCTAAAACAAAACTCTACATATACACGTGTCGAATGTATGCGGCTTAGACTTCTTGATGCGTTAATCATTCTGTAAGCGTCTATGTGCACTTCTTTTTCTCCTGACCTGTTGGTTACATAAAACCTCTATTTTAAACGTATCATACTAAGGTATATAGAATAAGGAATTTTCCCACATATTTTGGATCTAAAAACAAAGACAAATAGTAGCTGAGTTACGTCGTCTTCCTTCTTAGCTGCCTCCGTCGTTTCGTGGGCGGAAAATTCCGGACTGTCGGGAAAGGAAATAGCATTATTGGCATGCGGCTGTCTTTTGTAACGATTTCTTTTTACTATAATCAAATGTTTATTGTAAAATAACATCATTTGACGTTATAACGTCAAATCTGCATTAAGGAGTCGTTTGAGTAATTAAAAATCAGTGTAGATTGCTTTATTTATCATTATCATATTTCGCGATAAAACATTCTGTGACAACTGTTGATAGTATAACAAGCATCGTTAATTACTGTTTGTAGCAGTGATAAAAAAAAAATTATAAAGTAATTTTGAACATTCTTTTTGTATTGATAATTTGTAAATTAGGTAGGGAGTCATGTCGGTAGGAGTATGAAGTTTATCTTATTGAGTACGTAAAACTAAAAGTGACGAAATGTATCTCTTGACCTGTGAGATAAAATGAGCTGTGAATTAAAAAAAAAAACATGTAAATATGAAAAATGGTTCTCATATGAAAAGGATTTAAACGGAGAGACATATTGAATTTGTGATATATATAGATAATACAATAATTTATGATGACGGAACCCTATCCGCGAGAAACCGATTCGGACTTGATCGGTTTTCTTTTGCATTTAGAAGATTTTTAAAAAAATATGTTAGAGTGAAGTTTCAGATTATACTGTTAGTTGGATACAAGCCCGTTTTTACTGTGGGGTTTGGTTCATTGGATGCGTTGCTGAGTCACTCATGGGGTTAATGATCAATCATCTGGCTGTCTGTTAGCAATCAAGTCAGTCACGGAGTTTACATTTTTATGCACCAGGGTTTGTCTGATAAGGCGGTTCGTCCTGAAACGACATAGATATCGTGATGTTGTTTACAATTTCAGTTTTATCGTCGGATATTTTTATCTCTAAGAATGTTTATAATTTTTTATCAGTTAATGTGACGTTTGAAAGCGGCGTAATAAGATGGATGGTGATTACATTGTATTATTTCCTTTATTTTTTTTATCAGATTATTTTAAAACTATAGTTACGTTTGTGTTTCATCGTAAATAAATCTTATATGAATTTATGCCATAAATTCAATATTTATGATTAAACTGCCAGTGCATTTATGACTTCTTAATAATAAAAAAATATTATTAATTTATCATAAATAATTTATTACATGTTTTATATCGTTCATTTTGTTTTGTACTATTATCATTTATACTGATAAACTAAAAACCTTATATGGGTATACAGAATATAAACTATGAGGTATAACTATAAAAGCGATACCTTAAACCTTTTATTTTTTGCGTGAGAATACCTAATAAATCAACCACAAAAATTGCATAATTTTGTGTTATACTTTTGTGCAACAGATAGTTTACTAAAAAAAATGGAATTGAAATGGCAACGTTAATCAAGAAACGACATTATTTTACTTAATACATAAATAATGATTAATCGATCGTCAAATCTTTTGTGGGTATTAAGTTATAATTATAAAAGACAGCTAACAAAAGTATCATATTGCTAACATATCTTGTCATCTTGTGAACAGCCAATATTCAATGTTACAAAGACCGTCCATCCCCTTTGACGCTTGTGTAATATTTGAACGGCCTCTCACTACTTTAATACAATATTTATTCATATAAGTAATTCATGTAATAATTATTTTACATTGGGACATTAAAGAAAATCTTTGTTAGAATTAAATTTTTTAAATTCACCATCTTTGATATTTGATATCGTCGAAATCCTCAACTAAGTCGCCGTGGGTCAAGGAAACTGATTGTAAATAAAAAAAATTGTTATCGTAGAAAAAATACAATGTATATAAAATTAAGGGTGGGCTTGGGCTTTAGGGTTGTTGTTTTCTAATTGAATTGTATACAGTAACAAAAATAACAAAAAGTGTCATAGAAAGATATAACCCGATAAGACCTCGAGTTGGTGACATCTAATTTTAAATAAATTAAAAAATTTCTTGCGATTTTATTTTGTATTTCTTGTTTAGTCACTCTCAAGCGTTATTAATGTATTAACTTTTATTTGTTATTTCATACGTAATATATAATGAAAGCAACCTCGTTCAAACCACTTATCCCCCGACACCTCTACAGTAACACCTGTAATAGAAATTTGATAACGTGAGTGAGGATGTGAAATTGAGTCGGGAGTGACAAGCGTTTGCTAATCCATTCCATTCTAGGAAGATTAGGTCATTCGAATCTGCACACTATCATGAAAAGCAGCAAAACTAGTACTTGCTAACCCATTCCATTTTAGTAAACCTAGGTCATCATGCCGCCCGCGAACAATAGTAGAACTAGTACTTGCTAATCCATTCTATTCTAGTAAGACTACACCATCATTCAGATATATTAAAATCTATGAAATACAACAGTAGAGAGAAAAAATCTGTACATTGAACATTAAAGGTTATTTGAGAAAACTACTCCGGAAATATTAGAAACATAGACATTTCAATGGTTTTAAAAATTCTTATCTGTCTGTCTATCTGTGAATTTGGTCGCGAACTTCGCAAAAACCACAGGACAGCACTCGATGGAATCTGGCACGGGAACAGTCCACAATCCGGTGTAACACGTGGGATAATCTCCGCCCAGTCTCGCTGTCATTTCTTATGTTATGCATATTTCCCGTAGCTTTGGGCCGTCTGACCGGACTATATCTATGGTGTCGACAAGGGTGGTTTTCCATCACGTGAATAACGTTGAGTTCGACTTCTACTCGCGTCGAATTGCCGCGAATCGCGCTGCGACTTCTATACAATCGGCTGACTTCTCCATTTGTTTCCCTTCGCGGCGGCCCCGACACCGGCGTCGTGAGACACCGTCTGTTAGACTCGTATGAAATATTTTTGGTTCGAATTCAGATCTTTGAGGTGAAATACGACAAAACCACTCTATCTTTGATCTATAATTTTTGAATTTATTGATTTATTTATGACTCCTGATAATAATTATCTATTATTGAGACGAAGATAGATGAAATTTCATGAGTAAGGATGGAATTTTTCTTGTTATGAAAGTTCTATGCGAAACACATAAACCTAGTAGTAAGCTGAATATCACAGTCAGTTGTATTTACGAGATTGTATTTGATACAATCCATTTAGAGTATATTGTTCAACGTGCATCATTAAAAGTAAACGGATCCCACCGTTAAAATATTGCGTGCGTCCACGCAATATTTTAACGGTGGTAACGGTAGCAACGGTGGCAAAACTAAAACGTACATCACCAAAACAGGTTGTTCTTATACTTAAGGATGCCTATATTTATCATACACTTGCAATTTAATATAATGCACGTCAGAATGTATTAATGTACATAAGAAAGTCAGATAACCATTGTGGTATATAAAAGTTTGAAGTGAACATACCGAAGAAAAAAAATCAAATACATAAAAATCAATACATAAAATTTAAAATGTATTGAAAATGATAACGGGACGCTGTGTGACATTAAAATGTGTTTCAAATGTCGAATTTGAGGTCTCTGGCACGTTCCTTGTCTTATCTTGTCATATCTAACAAATAGTTAATCAAGAATAAGAGTAATTGAAATTGTAGAAAAAGTAGAAATTGAGGTGTATAGCAATGAAATGAAAAAATAATTGCAATCACTTATTCATCAACTATAGCATAAAATAGGCCTCACAGCTATACGCACAGATACAAGTATACACCATAACTTCATGTATGACTTCAGTTCGTGTAGTTGGAACATCACTTTACTTCTACGAAACAATACAATTCCAAATAATCGCTACTGCACGGTAATGAAATTGGATGTAGTTACAATCCGAGTTCATGCGGCCGCCATTTTAGATTTCGGATTTCAATTGAAATCCGAAATAAAACTGAAATCGTGCTATTTAATATGATAATATCCGGGTTGTGATTTAAGATAATAAAAAAAATCTTTTAAACGTATTTAAACGCGGATGGAAATGGGTAAAGTTTAAATACAATAGCGATGACCTTTCAATATACCTGACACGCTTTCAATCAACGAAAAAAAGTGAGACCTACCGGCAAGACAAAGTCCGAAAACTACGACACTTTTTAATTTTGATTTTTCGTAATTCATAATGAGGTATTGGTATTTATATAAGAATTTTGAATGTAGTCGTTTTATTCCTTTATCAAAAAGATGAAATTAATCATGCACTTTTGTTTTCAATCATATCATAATTAAGGTGATAATAATCAATTTTTTTATATCTTCATCCACCAAAAATGAAAAATGCTTTGTAGTTCCTCGTAATGAATTAGTTCTTATCTTATTGCAATTTGTACCATAATCTGCTATTTTGTTTTATTTGTGGCTTAAATGAATAAAAACATGGATTAAATTAAACAAAATAAATGCGAATCGCGGACTTTATGTTTTGTTAATTATAATAAAAAACTTATGGCTTGGGATTAGAACTAACATTGTAATTGGGATTAGAACTAACAATGACATTGGGATTAGAACTAACACTGAAATTGGGATTAGAACTAACACTGAAATTAAGATTAGAACTAACACTGAAATTGGGATTAGAACAAACACTGAAATTAAGATTAGAACAAACACTGAAATTGGATTAGAACTAACACTGAAATTGGGATTAGAACTAACATTGAAATTGGGATTAGAACTAACAATGACATTGGGATTAGAACTAACATTGAAGTGGGATTAGAACTAACACTGAAATGGGATTAGAACTAACACTGAAATTAAGATTAGAACAAACACTGAAATTGGAATTAGAACTAACACTAAAATTGGGATTAGAACTAACATTGAAATTGGGATTAGAACTAACACTAAAATTGGGATTAGAACTAACACTGAAATTGGAATTAGAACTATACTGAAATTAAGATTAGAACAAACACTGAAATTGGGATTAGAACTAACACTGAAATTAAGATTACAACAAAACTGAAATGGGATTAGAACTAACACTGAAATGGGATTAGAACCAACACTGAAATTGGGATTAGAACAAACACTGAAATTAAGATTAGAACAAACACTGAAACGAGATTAGAACTAACACTGAAATTGGGATTAGAACTAACATTGAAATTGGGATTAGAACTAACAATGACATTGGGATTAGAACTAACACTGAAATTGGGATTAGGACTAACACTGAAATTGGGATTAGAACTAACACTGAAATTGGGATTAGAGCACACTGAAATTGGGATTAGAACTAACACTGAAATTAAGATTAGAACAAACACTGAAATTAGGTTAGAACTAACATTGAAATTGGGATTAGAACAAACACTGAAATTGGATTAAAACTAATACTGAAATTGGGATTAGAACTAACACTGAAATTGGGATTAGAACAAACACTGAAATTGGAATTAGAACTAACATTGAAATTGGGATTAGAACTAACACTGAAATTAAGATTAGAACAAACACTGAAATGGGATTAGAAACTAACACTGAAATTGGGATTAGAACTAACACTGAAATTGAATTAGAACAAACACTGAAATTGGAATTAGAACTAACACTGAAATGGAATTAGAACTAATACTGAAATTAAGATTAGAACAAACACTGAAATTGGGATTAGAACTAACACTGAAATTGAAGACATAACAAAACTGAAATTGGGATTAGAACTAACACTGAAATTGGGATTAGAACTAACACTGAAATTGGGATTAGAACAAACACTGAAATTGGATTGAAACAAACACTGAAACTGAGATTAGAACTAACACTGAAATTGGGATAGAACAACACTGAAATTGGGATTAGAACTAACAATGACATTGGGATTAGAACTAACACTGAAATTGGGATTAGAACTAACACTGAAATTGGATTAGAACTAACACTGAAATTGGGATTAGAAGTAACACTGAAATTGGGATTAGAACTAACACTGAAATTGGGATTAGAACTAACACTGAAATTGGATTAGAACTAACACTGAAATTGGGATTAGAACAAACACTGAAATTGGGATTAGAACTAACACTGAAATTGGGATTACAAACAAAACTGAAATTGGGATTAGAACTAACACTGAAATTGGGATTAGAACTAACACTGAAATTGGGATTAGAACAAACACTGAAATTGGGATTAGAACAAACACTGAAATTGAGATTAGAACTAACACTGAAATTGGGATTAGAACTAACACTGAAATTGGGATTAGAACTAACACTGAAATTGGGATTAGAACCAACACTGAAATTGGGATTAGAACTAACACTGAAATTGGGATTAGAACTAACACTGAAATTGGGATTAGAAGTAACACTGAAATTGGGATTAGAACTAACACTGAAATTAAGATTAGAACAAACACTGAAATTAGGATTAGAACTAACATTGAAATTGGGATTAGAACAAACACTGAAATTGGGATTAAAACTAATACTGAAATTGGGATTAGAACTAACACTGAAATTAAGATTAGAACAAACACTGAAATTGGAATTAGAACTAACACTGAAATTGGGATTAGAACTAACATTGAAATTGGGATTAGAACTAACAATGACATTGGGATTAGAACTAACATTGAAATTGGGATTAGAACTAACACTGAAATTAAGATTAGAACTAACACTGAAATTGGGATTAGAACTAACATTGAAATTGGGATTAGAACTAACAATGACATTGGGATTAGAACTAACATTGAAATTGGGATTAGAACTAACACTGAAATTGGGATTAGAACTAACACTGAAATTGGGATTAGAACTAACAATGAAATTGGGATTAGAACTAACATTGAAATTGGGATTAGAACTAACACTGAAATTGGGATTAGAACAAACACTGAAATTGGGATTAGAACTAACACTGAAATTGGGATTAGAACTAACACTGAAATTGGGATTAGAACTAACACTGAAATTGGGATTAGAACTAACACTGAAATTGGGATTAGAACTAACACTGAAATTGGGATTAGAACTAACACTGAAATTGGGATTAGAACTAACACTGAAATTGGGATTAGAACTAACACTGACATTGGGATTAGAACTAACACTGAAATTGGGATTAGAACTAACACTGAAATTGGGATTAGAACTAACACTGAAATTGGGATTAGAACTAACACTGAAATTGGGATTAGAACAAACACTGAAATTAAGATTAGAACAAACACTGAAATTGGGATTAGAACTAACACTGAAATTGGGATTAGAACTAACACTGAAATTAAGATTAGAACAAACACTGAAATTGGGATTAGAACTAACACTGAAATTGGGATTAGAACTAACACTGAAATTGGGATTAGAACTAACACTGAAATTGGGATTAGAACTAACACTGAAATTGGGATTAGAACTAACACTGAAATTGGGATTAGAACTAACACTGAAATTGGGATTAGAACTAACACTGAAATTGGGATTAGAACTAACACTGAAATTGGGATTAGAACTAACACTGAAATTGGGATTAGAACAAAAGAAATTGGGATTAGAACAACACTGAAATTGGGATTAGAACTAACACTGAAATTAAGATTAGAACAAACACTGAAATTGGGATTAGAACTAACACTGAAATTGGGATTAGAACTAACACTGAAATTGGGATTAGAACTAACACTGAAATTGGGATTAGAACAAACACTGAAATTGGGATTAGAACTAACATTGAAATTGGGATTAGAACTAACACTGAAATTGGGATTAGAACTAACACTGAAATTGGGATTAGAACTAACACTGAAATTGGGATTAGAACTAACACTGAAATTGGGATTAGAACTAACACTGAAATTGGGATTAGAACTAACACTGAAATTGGGATTAGAACTAACACTGAAATTGGGATTAGAACAAACACTGAAATTGGGATTAGAACTAACACTGAAATTGGGATTAGAACTAACACTGAAATTGGGATTAGAACTAACACTGAAATTGGATTAGAACAAACACTGAAATTGGGATTAGAACTAACACTGAAATTGGTATTAGAACTAACACTGAAATTGGGATTAGAACTAACACTGAAATTGGGATTAGAACTAACACTGAAATTGGGATTAGAACAACACTGAAATTGGGATTAGAACTAACACTGAAATGGGATTAGAACTAACACTGAAATTGGGATTAGAACTAACACTGAAATTGGGATTAGAACTAACACTGAAATTGGGATTAGAACTAACACTGAAATTGGGATTAGAACTAACACTGAAATTAAGATTAGAACAAACACTGAAATTGGGATTAGAACTAACACTAAAATTGGGATTAGAACTAACATTGAAATTGGGATTAGAACTAACACTGAAATTGGGATTAGAACTAACACTGAAATTGGAATTAGAACTAATACTGAAATTAAGATTAGAACAAACACTGAGATTGGGATTAGAACTAACACTGAAATTGGGATTAGAACTAACACTGAAATTGGGATTAGAACTAACACTGAAATTAAGATT
This sequence comes from Eumeta japonica, assembly GCA_005406025.1. NCBI lineage: Eukaryota > Metazoa > Arthropoda > Insecta > Lepidoptera > Psychidae > Eumeta > Eumeta japonica. Next base: position 53,166 of record BGZK01001148.1, read on the forward strand.
AGAACAAACACTGAAATTGGAATTAGAACTAACACTGAAATTGGGATTAGAACTAACACTGAAATTGGGATTAGAACTAACACTGAAATTGGGATTAGAACTAACACTGAAATTGGGATTAGAACAAACACTGAAATTGGGATTAGAACAAACACTGAAATTGGGATTAGAACTAACACTGAAATTGGGATTAGAACTAACACTGAAATTGGGATTAGAACTAACACTGAAATTGGGATTAGAACTAACACTGAAATTGGGATTAGAACTAACACTGAAATTGGGATTAGAACTAACACTGAAATTGGGATTAGAACTAACACTGAAATTGGGATTAGAACTAACACTGAAATTGGGATTAGAACTAACACTGAAATTGGGATTAGAACTAACACTGAAATTGGGATTAGAACTAACACTGAAATTGGGATTAGAACTAACACTGAAATTAAGATTAGAACAAACACTGAAATTGGAATTAGAACTAACACTGAAATTAAGATTAGAACAAAAACTGAAATTGGGATTAGAACTAACACTGAAATTGGGATTAGAACTAACACTGAAATTGGGATTAGAACAAACACTGAAATTAAGATTAGAACAAACACTGAAACTGAGATTAGAACTAACACTGAAATTGGGATTAGAACTAACACTAAAATTGGGATTAGAACTAACATTGAAATTGGGATTAGAACTAACACTGAAATTGGGATTAGAACTAACACTGAAATTGGAATTAGAACTAATACTGAAATTAAGATTAGAACAAACACTGAGATTGGGATTAGAACTAACACTGAAATTGGGATTAGAACTAACACTGAAATTAAGAATAGAACAAACACTGAAATTGGAATTAGAACTAACACTGAAATTGGGATTAGAACTAACATTGAAATTGGGATTAGAACTAACAATGACATTGGGATTAGAACTAAAATTGAAATTGGGATTAGAACTAACAATGACATTGGGATTAGAACTAACACTGAAATTGGGATTAGAACTAACACTGAATCTAAGATTAGAACAAACACTGAAATTGGAATTAGAACTAACACTGAAATTGGGATTAGAACTAACACTGAAATTGGGATTAGAACTAACACTGAAATTGGGATTAGAACTTACACTGAAATTGGGATTAGAACTAACACTGAAATTGGGATTAGAACTAACACTGAAATTGGTATTAGAACAAACACTGAAATTGGGATTAGAACTAACACTGAAATTGGGATTAGAACAAACACTGAAATTGGGATTAGAACTAACACTGAAATTGGAATTAGAATCTAACAAAGAAATTGGGATTATAACTAACATTGAAATTGGGATTAGAACTAACAATAACATTGGGATTAGAACTAACATTGAAATTGGGATTAGAACTAACACTGAAATTGGGATTATAACTAACATTGAAATTGGGAATAGAACTAACAATGACATTGGGATTAGAACTAACATTGAAATTGGGATTAGAACTAACACTGAAATTGGGATTAGAACTAACATTGAAATTGGGATTAGAACTAACAATGACATTGGGATTAGAACTAACACTGAAATTGGGATTAGAACTAACACTGAAATTAAGATTAGAACAAACACTGAAATTGGGATTAGAACTAACACTGAAATTGGGATTAGAATCTAACAAAGAAATTGGGATTAGAACTAACATTGAAATTGGGATTAGAACTAACACTGAAATTGGGATTAGAACTAACATTGAAATTGGGATTAGAACTAACATTGAAATTGGGATTAGAACTAACAATGACATTGGGATTAGAACTAACACTGAAATTGGGATTAGAACTAACATTGAAATTGGGATTAGAACTAACAATGACATTGGGATTAGAACTAACATTGAAATTGGGATTAGAACTAACAATGACATTGGGATTAGAACTAACACTGAAATTGGGATTAGAACTAACACTGAAATTAAGATTAGAACAAACACTGAAATTGGGATTAGAACTAACACTGAAATTGGGATTAGAATCTAACAAGAAATTGGGATTAGAACTAACACTGAAATTAAGATTAGAACAAACACTGAAATTGGGATTAGAACTAACACTGAAATTGGGATTAGAACTAACACTGAAATTGGGATTAGAACTAACACTGAAATTAAGATTAGAACAAACACTGAAATTGGGATTAGAACTAACACTGAAATTAAGATTAGAACAAACACTGAAATTGGAATTAGAACTAACACTGAAATTGGGATTAGAATTAACACTGAAATTGGGATTAGAACTAACACTGAAATTGGGATTAGAATCTAACAAAGAAATTGGGATTAGAACTAACACTGAAATTGGGATTAGAACTAACACTGAAATTGGGATTAGAACTAACACTGAAATTGGGATTAGAATCTAAAAAGAAATTGGGATTAGAACTAACACTGAAATTGGGATTAGAACTAACACTGAAATTAAGATTAGAACAAATACTGAAATTGGGATTAGAACTAACACTGAAATTGGGATTAGAACTAACACTGAAATTGGGATTAGAACTAACACTGAAATTGGGATTAGAACAAACACTGAAATTGGGATTAGAACTAACACTGAAATTGGGATTAGAACTAACACTGAAAATGGGATTAGAACTAACACTGAAATTGGGATTAGAACTAACACTGAAATTGGGATTAGAACAAACACTGAAATTGGGATTAGAACTAACACTGAAATTGGGATTAGAACTAACACTGAAATTGGGATTAGAACTAACACTGAAATTAAGATTAGATCAAACACTGAAATTGGGATTAGAACTAACACTGAAATTGGGATTAGAACTAACACTGAATTTAAGATTAGAACAAACACTGAAATTGGGATTAGAACAAACACTGAAATTGGGATTAGAACTAACACTGAAATTGGTATTAGAACTAACACTGAAATTGGGATTAGAACTAACACTGAAATTGGGATTAGAACTAACACTGAAATTGGGATTAGAACAAACACTGAAATTGGGATTAGAACTAACACTGAAATTGGGATTAGAACTAACACTGAAATTGGGATTAGAACTAACACTGAAATTAAGATTAGATCAAACACTGAAATTGGGATTAGAACTAACACTGAAATTGGGATTAGAACTAACACTGAAATTAAGATTAGAACAAACACTGAAATTGGGATTAGAACTAACACTGTACAATATTAGTGAAGATCTAATAAGTTCTAACTTTCTTATCTCGTTGGCCATGTTATCAATCGTACGTGCTAGTGTAAAAAAAACAGGCCCAATTTGTACTCTATTGGCATGGAGGCCTAAAGATATAAACCGCCTCCCCGACAGTCTGAAATAAGTTCGTGGTAGAGCCTATATCTTCAGTGGGGTAATAAGAAACTGAGACCGAAACTTTCTTAAGAGTGCTAACAAAGACAAACGGTCGGCATATTTAGTTTTACTAATTTATAAAGGAATAAGTGAGATCATCTCGGGAGACTAACGGCTGTCTGAAGGACTATTACAGTGTCAATTTCCAGCTTTAGGATCTAAATTATTAGTGTAAATTTAATTGCGAAACTTATGTAATTATAATAATAGTCTTTCTACAAAGACTATTGAGATTTTTGAACTTTCTCACTACTGAGAAAGTTCAAAAATCTCGCTGGTGTTAAGAATTTTCGTTTCAATTTCTTATTCACCAAATTTTGAATGTTAATAAATATTGAAATACGAATCTCTTCATTTGTATAGACAAAAAGGAATATAAACTTCATTTTTCTCGGTAATATCTGTTATGCAGATGTGGATTCCTCCGTAAAAACGATTTTAGTTCTTGTTATACCTTCTAAATTAAAATATAAAAACTTTTCTCGTCTGTCTAAAGTTTGGATATTCGAATATTTTTCCCAGCAGCATCTACATCGTAAAAGTTATAGATATCACTGTCTACTTTTCTACATCTCATCGCTTAGAAACAGACTGAACGCCAATAAAATAAAATGCATATAAAATATTGATAAATTAAATTTTGATTTAACAGTTAATTACATATAATCTGATAAAATAACTAATTTTAAAATATAATAAAGAACTTTAATATGATATTATTGTTTGTTGAAGATTGCCCTCAAATATTTTTACATGCACTAGCAAAGGTTTTGCATCACGTTGTTGAAACTTGATATAGCTATATTATATAGTATCGTGATATACATTATATTAATATTATTGTTACAGACGATGGTTAAAATAGTTTTTTTCGAGTGCATTGCAACGAGAGATGTTTACCATCACTCAACACCTACTCAGAATAAAGCAACTTACGTGTAACAAGATAAATGCTCAATCATGAGCACAAAATATAAAAAATAATCGCGAAAACATGCGGACGCTAGACGGCACTAATGTCCTGCACATTACGAATAAGTGAATAGACACGCTTCAGCACATGTACAAGCGCGTACGCGTGGTACACGCATAGTATGCACGTTCGCATGCATTGTTCATTATTTTCATGAACTTAATTTACCTTGCCTTGTGTTTGTTTTGTTCTTAATTAGCAATCGACTAAGTCAGTCTTAAAGGTATTAACATTTGTGACATTAAAATAATGTCATAGATGCCACTATCTCTAAGATTACCAAATTTTGACATATTTAGGATTTAATTTTAATAGTTGGCAGTTAACTATTGCAAATTAGACATTGAAGCACACCGGTGTCAATGTCGTAATATCAAGATTCTTATAGAGAAAGATTGTTTATTTCCTTATCAAGATTTTTAAAAGTTTCGAACTCATCTTCTTTAAAATGTTTTGAATTGAATTAAAAGGCCCTAAAGAAAAAGTCCTTCATCACTGTCCCGAAGTCTCATGGTAATTTTTATACTAGAGTCTCGTCGAGATTATGTAATAAAGTCTCATGAAGCTACCTTAAATACGCTCAATATTAGGCTACTCATAAAGAATTTGTATCGGAATAAAACTTATTAGCAATTAATAATCTACATATATCTTGTATTTCCTATTAAGAAGAGTAATATCTATAGTGAATTTTTTGTGAATGTATAATAGATTTGGGTTAACTTTAAAAAAAAAGTAAAATAATGAAATATATGAAATATCGAACTGGACTGCAGGTACCTCTGCTATTGTAAATTGTATTAAAACTAAGAAGAAATACAACAAAAACCGCTTCTTTTTGAGTTACAATCTTAATTTAAGTAAGTATATAATGGTAAGTTTTGTAATTTTAAACTTCAAACATTATCCAAGTAGTGAGCTAATATCGTAAAGACGACGTAATCATTACTTTTTATGCTCCCTTTGACAGAAAATTTGAAAGAATTATACATTTTCGATTTGTTTCGTAGTTGCTTTAATCGTTACCTTATATTTTAGCAGCTTATAAATTTGTGCTTTCGAAACATTACATTTTATTTGAATTCAAAGTTAAATTCAGTGTATATTCAATTGACAATAAATAGAAATTTCCATTTGCTAATTAAGATTATTTTTGTATGTTAAGTTTAGATAAGTCGTATGAGGCATAAAACTACTGAATAGATTGTGAAATTGCGTTATCAGAATCCAATGATTATCCTCTTGTTTAGAAAAGAGTATTGTAAAATAAACACAATGAATGCCAGACAATTAATTATATATTATTTTAAATGAATAAAGGTACCTTGAGTGTCATTAATAATCAATATGTATAAAACACACATGAGGTAGTGATTTAATAGGGATATCTTCGTCCTGTGTCCAAGCGGTACGATCCTCGTGTTCTGAAAATAGAATGAGTTTTACTTAATCGTCATATTCAATTTGCTTAAATAATATTGAATAATGTGGAATAAAATTTTTATGTACAAAATATAATAAAATTTAAAGTTAATTCGTACCCGGTTTTTCTTAGATCGTCATTGCCCATTCTCAGTGCAACTCCTCTGCAAGTGTTCCAAGTTATCTGGAGGCTGCTGGTGCAAAGGCGTCCTTGAAGGTGATTGTAGCTGACGGTAGCACCGAATAGTTCCCAGGCACGGTTGTGGTTGCAGAGGTTAGTGTAACATCCCGGCTGGGAGATACCGCCGTTGGGGAAGAAATCGACACGAGCGATGGCACTTCCGATACCCAGACCTCCAACGGTGTACCCACCGTCCGTGTGGATAGCCTCGACGTAGACACCGTCGTTAGGACCCAAGCGGTTCGAGTTGTAGTTCCATAGAGGGCCAGCTGGATCGAGACCTAGAAGAGACAAATTAAAAGTCAGAAAGCTAGTTAAACACAAACTGTAATCACCATGACGCAATATTAGAAATAAATTCTGATTTTGTATACATTCTAGTTCAAATCGGAATAAAAACAGAGGATTTAGTATCAGCTTCCGCAGTTGAAATTAAATCCATAGAGAGTTTTATTTGCCCGTTTTAAAGTAGAATATGCAAGAAGAAACAATGTAACAGTCAATAGTGTAGAAATAAAATCCCTAGATAGTATGATTTCTTAAACGATAGACATAATAGGAGTGATGTGAGTAGAGAACGGTGTGCTTTAAAAAGCTGATTTATGACTAGAATAACATTAGGTGTTAAAATGCTTTAGTCATCTGAAAATAATCATTGAAGTAGACTGACGGAAGAAATCTACAAGGAAAATATGTGAGGTACAAGGAACAAGGGACTACTTACAAAATTTCGTGTGGAATAAATCGATAGCATTTTAAAGAGGGCCAAATTCAAAGCAGCAGATGCTGACGGAAATATATGAAAGTATTCATGGATTTAAGTAAGAAAGTTATGTAAAGTTGGTATCACGTGATCTCTGCCTACTACTCTGTTAAATGGCATGACGTTATAAATAAGGGAAAAAATATTTAGAGAATATTCTTATAACGCACCAGTTACACGCGCAATTCTGCCTCCAGCGGCGCGGCCGGCATTGCCCACTAAGTGAGCGCCTAAACTAAAGCCCACCAAGTGCATGTTGTCGAATCGCGCTCCGAAGTTAGTGTTGAGCCACACCAAAAATTGCCCGACACCACGGCCCACGGCCGGGACACCGAGTGCAGCGGTCGCGTAGTCAGAGAGGGCCAGTCGCCGCCAGTCCACGGTGATGACGTTTACATCGAGCTTATTCAAATAAGCTGAAATAACATTGTCCGGTTGTTAGAAATTATTAAGTTGTGAAATAATAATAAAAAACATACTTAGAGTTATTATGAAATATTCTTTATTAAAGCAATTTAATATGTAATAGATTTTATTCTAATGAATGACTCAGTCAGATTTCGAAAAATAACTTTAAGAGTTTTATTGTACAATTATTGACATAATATTAATAATGAAATTCTTCTAGCTTGACTACTACATTTATATCCAACTAAGTTCTTATTGTCGCTTTAAGTGACTTCTTAAAAGTGACACTATCATAAACTGCTCATCTCCAGCATACCTCTGCGGACTGTGGGGTTGGGGTCAGTGTTTCCGTTGCTGAGCCATCCGTGAACTATAACCACGGTCTGCTTGTTAGCGTCAAAATTTGAATTTCTTACTGAATTGACATTGCCATGCACCAGAGTTTGTCTGATAAGACTGTTGCGCCTGGAAAGATTATTATTATTTTTATATTTCTTATATAAAATCCAACAGTTGTTTTTTGTTCGCGGTTGGTAATATGGTGTAAGTAATACACGTTTCTAATAATATGATTGTGTATTTTGGTTTGTTTACAGTTACGTACCAGTTAAAAAGTTTTAGTTTTCGACGCATAATTTAAGTGCCTGTAAGTTATTCCAAAACAATTCTGCAATTTTTTTTATACAACTCCTTTTTAATCAAAGATTTTTAAACACGAATAAATTTTGACATAAATGTTAATCGGTGGCGGAAGTACGTAGTAACATGATTGAAAGATAGAAGTGTTACAAAGGTTTCTAAGAATATAGTTCTGATTTTGAATATGTAATTCCAATTTCACCGCTCATTGGTAATAATTAACATGGTGGTAAAACAAAATTAAGGACTATTTTGTACGAGGAAAAGGTTCGAAATTTGAATTAAGGACATGTTAAAACAATAATAGATCGTTAATTCAAATTTAGAATCTTGTTAACAATGTCTGTTGAAATCAAGTCTAACAATTTGGGCAGTGGAATAGTAAGAAAGTTACTTTGTATTTTTTGGATGGTTAAAACAAATTAAATACACTTAAGTGTATAGTTAATACTTTAAATTTTACAATAAATGAATATTGTCGTAATTGTCGCAAAAAGTAGATTTTTCATTATTTCTTTTAGAAATCACAATTAAGTATATGTAAAGTGAATTTGGATTAATTTTTATTATTAACATTAAATAAAAATATAATCTGAAATTATGCTGTAAACAAAATCTCACCTCATTACTTTGATACAATGATTATTAATAAAAGTAATTAGAATGCTGTCATTATTTTACAGAGGATTCTGTCGATGAGACTAGTTTAGTACCTCGTGTACAGCCAATATTCATTGTTAGCGGGGTTTCTGGTGACTTCTTCCAACAGCTCGTAGTCGATCGGCGCCTCCAAGTCGACGGTGTGGAGGGTGTCGCCGCTGTCCGCAAACTGGATGAAGCGCGGGAGCTCCTCCTTGTCTCTGAGGATGTCCTTGGTGATATCCTCGACTTCGCTGCTGCGTACCGAACAAGCTGTGGAACATTACGCTTATGGAATATTTGGCAAGTTCTTATTACTACCGTTATATATTATTATTTAAATACGCTTGATGTCTTTGAGTATTTCTAAGAATATCTACTATTATAAATTAATAACATTTATTTTTATTTAAAAGCAAGGCACACACCGGCAAGCAGGGCTATAAAGACAGCAACTTTCTTCATCGTGGCCGATTTCAAACATGGCAGTTGAGAATTTCACTCGTATTTATATGATTCGCAATAGATTATCATTTCGTTTTTTATCAGCGACATACAAATAATAAAATCAAAAGTCTATGATTTTTATATAATTAACCTGATAACAAATTGTTTTTACATGTCTACTTTGAAAACTAGTGGACGTAATTAATCAGATTCAGAATTTACTATTGTTTATCACAAAAAGATCTGAAGTTTGAACAATAATCAATTATGTTTTGTTTTTGCTGAATACTACTGACAAGTTGATAAAATTTGAATATTGTTTATAATTGGAATTTAAGAATATTAACAAATAGAATTTGCCGCTGTCTATATGTCGTTTTCAAGACTTGCTCCTATTATTGTCTATGTAATATACATGAATACGCTTGCATCAAGATAGCGTTTGTGGAAAAGGTATAAAAGCGTAATAAAGAGAATTCTTATAATTTTAACAAAAAATAATACAAAGCAAGCTGTATTATGTGGACGTAAATTACTACTTTTAAAAAAATCCTAACAACCCTATCATCATTTTCAAGCGATCTGTGAATATATAACATATAAGTGACAATTTAAAGTTTATTATTAAAAAAATGGTAAGCTTTAAATTGTTTCTTTACGTCAGAGTCAAGTTTTGCCCACCCTGCCAGCTAAATTATTGTGTTTGGATATGTAAGTTTACGATTAAGTAGCCGTTACTAGTTGACGTGTAATAGTCGACCAACTTATAAAATATACATGGAGATGTAAAAAACAAAACTTCGTTCAAATTCCATTAATAATTACTGAGATGAAGAATTTTTTAAATATTTATAAGAATATAAATTAATATATGTTTCAGTTTAATTTGGTGCAATTGAAAATTTGGGTTTTTAATTCATTCGTTAACATGGATTACTGAATGCGGTAGTCCGGCGCTAGCCTTGGCCGGCTAGCTTATAAATAAAATCATTTAGTGGATTAATAAAATTATTCACAAACACAACTACCTGCATTTGTAGCCTAATTACGATGTACTTGTAAGGTTTGAGTTAATTTCGGGTATTAATATTCTAAAATGCTGTTAAAATTTAAGTTTTTTAGTCTGGAAATAATATTAAAAATATACACGGCTGGTGAGAGGCAAGGTAATGGCAGTAGATATCAAACGGACGACGAGTGTGAAAGGCATAAACAAGTTACGGTATATATATATTTCATTTATTTATTTTATGGGGTACACAACACAGATTACAATCATTACATTGTTAATGGGCATACGAATTATATATTAGTGACAGAATTGTAATCCTAACTATGTGCACACAGCGTGCTATGCAGACAGAGAATAAAGGAGTGTTAAATAATTAAAACGAAAGCAAAACATAAGACAAAAATAATGATTGATACCTATTATTACTAATGATGTACTATATTCGTAAAAAGTAACAATTTCCATAGTAATGATAATGATACATTCAAAGACGTATGAGTTTAGCGTAAACCGAGGACCACGTTTACGGATCACTTAAATTTATGCAGTTTAACTTCAAAAATGTCCAGTTACTGAGAAGTCACGTCACTGTAAAGGCAACACTTTCTTAAAATTGGCTTATAATAAGCGGTGTTATTACTGAATGCACGTAAGGTGAACGTTCTGTGATGGCAAAATCTGTATATGGTGTTGAGATTAAAAGAGAGAGAAGAAGTGAGGGCGAGTCGAGTGTGGAGTGTATCAATTTGTGGAGATACAAAAGATCGTATTGCTTGCGACGGGTTTGGAGAGTTGGTAGTGTGAGTCTATCACATCTTTGTTTTTAATCCGTGAGAGATCGGTAAAGATTAAATCTTTGTGAAAGAAATTTGAGAAATCTGTTTTGTGGGGTCTTTCCCTTATCTTTTTCCTTTGGGGGATGTGGACAGAGTAAAATGGCAACTAAACTACGCAGGCATATTCCAAGATACTCCGAACAAGACAAAGGTAAGCCGCAATTAAGTTACACCAATTTTTTTGAAGTTTGTTGATGTCTACAAGACAAATCCAGTATTCTGTTACTTTTGCCTATAACATCTGCGTTATGAGAGTGAAATGTTAACTTCTTGTCAAGTAAAACTCTTAAGTCCATGACTTCAGAACTGCTTTCCAGAACCTTGTACACAATTTCGTAGTCATAACAAATTTTAATTCTGAAGGTTTATGAAGGTTCTGGCAAGGCATTTGGATATATTTAGCGTCATAGAATTTTTGTTGCACCCGTTGTATATCATGTTTAGGTCTCTGCGAAGGCGAACACATTCTTTGTCTGAGGTTATTTGAGGTTATTTAACATCATCGGCGTAGAGTAGGATAGGAGAGAAAATCAATTAAAACGTTGATGAATGCATTAAAAAATAAAGGCCCCAAATGCGATCTTTGTGGGGCTCCAGAAGTGAAGTGAACATGAGATGACACGTAACCTTTAAGCGCAACCAGCTGGCTTCTGTCGATGAGATACGTACAAATCCACCTAAAAATATTGCCGTGAATTCCGTCAACAAAATCAGTGATACATCAAAAACACATCAAAAACAATGCACGTATGAAATATGTACTCCAATAGATTTAAGACCGTAGATTTACCTCTGACGAATTCATGTAGTGAGGGTTATATTATTAATTTAAAGTGGTTGTAAAGGTATTTGTATACTATAGTCTCAAACACTTTACCAAGACATGACAGAATGCTTATGAGTCTGTAGTTGGAACAACATTTGTCACCAAATTTGTAAATAATTACAATGTGTGCCACCTTCCAGGCGTCAGAAAAAGTTCCTGTTTGAAGGGATTTATTGAATATGATGTGTAACGGAGTGATAAGTTAATTAACAAATGTTTTAATTAGCAGTGAAGGCATCATCAGGCCTAGTTCCCTTATTGATATCCAGTGCTTTAATTTGCCTCTGCATTTCACATTTACTAATTCGGATAGATGATAACGTAAAAGTGTTCTTGAAAGTGTTGTCAAGAAAAGTGTTTAAGTCGTTGGATGGAGCATTAAATACTGACGTAAAATAATCAGTAAACAAATTACAGATTTTAGAGGGGTCGGAGCATCCCCCGACCCCTGTGAAATCTGTAGTAGATCATCATCTATCACCGAAAAATATTTTCTGTGGCATAGATGTGACAAATTTTCAAAATGATTTTATACTCTTGTTTCGGGATTTTTCGGTGGCTTCATGGCTTCGTAGGAACGAGAAATATCATAATCACGATGGTTACCATATATTTTATATCTCTTATGAAACTTGTTTTTATCCCTTTACGACCGCAATGAAGATTTGCTGAACGAAGTCGCGTGCTGAGTCGTGTAGCGTCTGGTAGTTAGAGGTGTATAAGTTGCAACAATATCTTTAACGATCTTACAGAAGAATTCAACGTATTCGTTGCTGTCTTCGGGTTGTGGTAAAAGGTGCTTATTACTAATCGGAAGTGGTAAGTACCTATTCTGGTTTCGGTTATTGTTATTTGATACGCATTCTTACAAAAATTAATAGTTTAATGGTGCAAATATGAAAGTTGTTGACTAACATAATTTTAGAAATGTCATTAATTGAAAGCGCATTAGATACATTGAAAGGTCATCGCTATTGTATATTAACTTTACGTTTAAATGTGTTTAAAAGATTTTGTTATTAACTTAAATCATAATTCGGATATTATATAGCACGATTTCACTATTATTTCGGATTTCAATTGATATTTTCCATAATGGTGGACGTAATAATTCAGATTGTAACTACATCTAAAGTCATTATTTTGCAATGGCGATTATTTGGAACTTTATAGTTTCTTAGAAATAAATTAATGTTCCAACTACACGAATTGAAGTTTATGTTTGTTTTTGTATGTCTCGCGGTGTGTGTATACCATTAATATATACCTGTTTGTACTTGTGTATGTGCTTTCGCGGTGGGGCCTCTTTTTGCTAACATTGATGAATAAGTTATTACAATTGCGTTTTCATTTCGTTGCTTTGCACTTCCATTTCTTAGTTACCTTTATGAATCTTCTAGATCAACTGTTCATCAAATATTATCTTGTTTCGTGTTAGCTAGCGGTTGAAAACATTCAAGTCTTGTCGGATGTTTTCGCGGAGTCGAGTGCTTTCGATAATTGTTTATGTTTCCGATCAGTTTGCGTTCGACAAGCGTCCGAATGCTGTCATCTCGTATGTCAGCAATACTGAGCGCTTTAAAGGAACTTGTTGGAGTTTTCAGATTTGCCATTGGTTTTAACTTTAATGTCACACAGTGTCCCGTTAAGTATAATTTTTAATATATTTTAAATTTTACACATATATACTATTTAATTTTTTTTATTCATTATGCTCACTTCAGACTTTTATATACCATAATGGTTGTCTTCCTTTTTATGTACTGTTACAATACATTCATATACTTAAAGTACATTGTATAAAATTGTAAGTGTGTGATAAATATAGGAACCTTTGTGAAATGAGCAACTAATTCGATTGATGTACGTTTTAGTTTAATTGAAATGCGCCTGTTGAATATATGAATACGCCGGTTGAATAAAATTAGAACTATGATCATATACCATATTTAAGAAAGAAATTGTATTTAGTTCAGTTCCGTCCGACATCTATTTTGCACTAATTATAAAAGCTTATTTTATTTTTAACGAAACCTTACATTACTTATGAAATAACGGTCACAATGTAAGAAACTAACAACGTTTGAGGGTTATTAAGCGAGAAATACAAAATAATGTCTAAAGAAAAAAAATCGTTTATTTAAAATGAATATTTACTAAAAATAGGATGTAACTGCCCTGGTGAAATTCTGAGTTTGAGGGGTTGAAACGGGATGTGCTCACCGAGCAGGGACGCATCCGAAATGCGACCCTTAGCAGACGAAAGTACGTGAATGTGGAATACTTGTCAAAGGGCAGCGACCGAGACGCATACTGCTAATTGGAGGCGGTTTTGGTCTACACGGGAGGAAGAGGGCTTGTAGGACGGCATCTACAGGGTCATCAATGAAACGAGAAGAAACCGGGAAGATGTCCTACTCAAAACCGACTCTGGACAAGTACTAGGTCTGGACGAGTCGGCGACCCTCTTGGCAGAGACCTTTTTCTTAAATGACCGACAAACCGACGTAGATCGTCAACCACCTATGGCTTGACGAGATTTACTATGGGTGTACCCATCTTTTACTTTTAAGCGTTTCATATTTGAAAGGCTCTGGGTTTTGATGGGTTCACGTTGAACATATGCTAGGTGACCATCTTCCGGGACCTGGGATTGTTTCTAGTCATAGCGAACAAAAGCCTACAGCTGGGATAATTACCCCTGGCCTGGCAGGTGGCTGACATAAAGGTGATCCCAAAGCTGGGTAAGGACGACTATGGTCGTCCCAAGTCTTGTCATCCCATAGTTCAAATCCCTACGCTGGGAAAAATCATGGAAAGGATGCTGATCCGGTGCCTCCAATGGCACTTGGTGCCAAAGCTCTGCAGTATGGTTTCACGCCGCAGCGCGGGACAGAGAACGCCCTCTATGATCTAATGGCATATATCTTTAACATAAAATCTCAATACGAATATTCTCATGGTGTCATTGGACATTAAAGGTTTTTTCGATAAAGCATGGTAGTCAGCGTTGAAACCCCAGGTGCTCGCTAACAAATGCCCCGGAAACTTCTACGACATTGTGTAAGGTTACTTACGAGACCGGGAAATAGTTGTGCGGTGCACTGGAGGGGAGTGCAAGAGAAGCACTTCTTAGTATTGTATATAGAGCTTTATAGCCGGTTCAACCTTCTGGAACCTAATTCTGGATCCCTTTTTCCGACAACTCGGGGAATTTGGCGTGTATGTGTACGCGTTCATGGAAGATGTGGTCCTCATGTTCTACAGCCAGTCAACTTCGTCAGTGGAGGAGGATGTCAACCGGGTGTTAGCTCACATGCACTGCTGGGGCGTCAAATAAAAGTTGAGGTTCGTGCCGTCAAAAACAAACTCGATGATTCTGACTAAAAAACTCAAGTGCGACGACCCAGTAGTGCACATTAATGGTGCCAAATAAACCTGGTTGGTGAAATAAGCCTACTCGATTTGACGATAGACAAGAAGATGGTAAGAAAGCCATAAATATGTATAAAGGCATAGTCCGAGTGGCCAAGACGATGTGGAATCTGAGTCCGAAGGTCGTGAGGACCATATATATTGCCGTGATAAAGCCGATAGTGCTGTATGCTTCGTGCGCTTGGGGACTGGCGACGGGGAAGCTCGACGTGCGGAAGATAGTTGACACTGTGTAACGCAGTGTCGCTCTTAAACCATGCTGGATACATCAAACGGTTTCCTTTCATTCCACGCAGACTCAAAAGAATCAGCGCGAATATACGAGTCTCTCGAGCTCCCGGTCGAGAAAATTGTTTCCAAAGTTTTCACCGCGCTTCAATTCATACAGCCAGGCTGCTTCTTTCACTCTGAAGTTCACTTCAAAGTGAGAGAAACGATCTTTTGATGGTACGATATTTGCATATCATACTTGCTTCACTGACATCCTTCAATTGCTTTATGCAAGCCCGTTGATTTCGGGTGCTTAAAATTTAGTTCTTTTTCTTCTTTAATTGCTAACAATATGATAAGCATGACATTTTTAGGGAGATCCATGCCTACCCTTCCACCATACACATTCACTTTATAAATTTGTTTAGACAGTTTACTTTCATTAACCCTTTTCAGAGGTCCGAATTTGAATAAAACCAATTGATATACATCTTTACGATGATTATAAATATTGAAATATTTCAATATGTGTTAGATTTCTATCACCTTATTGTAAAGTTCAGGTTTACACATTTTTTTTGTTCCATTTTCAATTTATTGATTGTGAAATCAAACTGAGGGTCGGTGAATTCTGAGATACTACATGTTTATTCAAAATAAAATAAAAAATAAATAATTTGGTGAGTTGTTTATTCAGTTTCAATATTCAATACTTAAACTTCAGTTATATTATTGCACTTATCATTTTAAAATGGATATCTTCGTCCAGTGTCTAAGCGGTATGAACCTCGTGTCCTGTAAAAGAAAAAAAGAGTGTTAGATTACTCAGTTCGTAAAGAGAGAAAAAAAAAAAGTAAAGTTCTGTACAAGAAAAATAATAGGCTTCAATTTATAGACTTGCTACATGTTTAAAAATGTCATACATACCCCGTTTTCCTCAAATCGTCGTTGCCCATTCTCAGTGCAACTCCTCTGCAAGTGTTCCAAGTTATCTGGAGGCTGCTGCTGCAAAGGCGTCCCTCGAGGTGATTGTAGCTGACGGTAGCGCCGAATAGTTCCCAGGCACGGTTGTGGTTGCACAGGTTAGTGTAGCATGCGGGCTGGGAGATACCGCCGTTGGGGAAGAAATCGACTTGCGCAATGGCACTTCCGATACCCAGACCTCCAACGGAGTAACCACCGTCCGTGTGGATAGCCTCGACGTAGACACCATCATTAGGACCCAAGCGGTTCGAGTTGTAGTTCCATAGAGGGCCAGCTGGATCGAGACCTAGAAGAGACAAATTCAAATTCAGAGAGCTAGTTAAACACAAAATGTAATTACCATGATGCAATATTAGGAATAAAATCTGGTTTTGTATACATTCTAGTTCAAATCGGAATAAGCATAGAGGACTTAATATCAGCAACATTTTAAATTAAATCCATAGACAGTTTTATTTACCATTTTAAAGAAGAATGTGTAAGAAGAAACGATGTATCAGTCAATAGTAAAGAAATAAAATTCATGGGTAATATAATTTCTTAAACGATAGACATAATAATTGTGATGTAAGTAGAGAACGATGTGCTTTAAAAAGGCGATTTATGACTAGGGCAGTACAAGGTGCTAAGAAGTGTTAGCCGTTTGACACTGATCATTGAAAGTAGACTGACGGAAAAAATCTGTATAGTAAATATATGGGGTAGGAAGGGCAAGGGGCTGCTTAGAAAATCTCATGTAGAATAAATCGATAGCATGCCAAAGTTGGCTCAAATTCTAAGCACCAGAAACCGATGGAAATATATGAAACGGCTCTTGGAATCGAGTAAGAGAGTTATGTTCGTATCATGTGGCATCTGCCTACTGCTCTCGAAGTAGGCATGATGTTGTAAGTAAGTGAAAAAAAATTATTGACAATATTCCAATAACACACCAGTTACACGCGCGATTCTGCCTCCTGCAGCGCGGCCAGCGTTACCGACCAGGTGAGCGCCCAAACTGAAGCCCACCAAGTGCATGTTGTCGAATCGCGCTCCGAAGTTAGTGTTGAGCCACACCAAGAATTCTCCGACACCACGGCCCACTGCCGGGACGCCGAGCGCGGCGGTCGTGTAGTCAGAGAGAGCCAGTCGCCGCCAGTCGACCGTGATGACGTTTACATCGAGCTTGTTCAAATAAGCTGAAATAACATTGTCCGGTTATTAGAAATTACTAAGTTGAGAAATAATAATAAAAATATACTTAGAATAATAATGAAACATTCATTATTACAGCAATTTAACATATAGTAGATTTCATTCCAATGAATGACTCAGTCAGATTTCGGAAGATAACTTTATGGGTTTTATCGTACATTTATCGACTTTATATTTAATCATGTAATTCTTCTAGCTTGACTACTACATTTATATCGAACTACGTTTTTATTGTCTCTTTAAGTGACTTCTTAAAAGTGACACTATCATAAACTGCTCATCTCCAGCATACCTCTGCGGACTGTGGGGTTGGGGTCAGTGTTTCCGTTGCTGAGCCATCCGTGAACTATGACCACGGTCTGCTTGTTAGCGTCGAAATTTGAATTTCTTACTGAATTGACATTGCCATGCACCAGGGTTTGTCTGATGAGACTGTTGCGCCTATAAAATTATTATTATTTTTGTATTTCTTATATAAAACACAATACTTGTTTTTGTTCGCGGTTGGTAATATGGTGTAATTAAGGTACATATGTAATAATATAATTATATATTTTGATTTTTTTACAGATACGTAACGGATGAAAAGTTTTAGTCGTTGACGCACAAATTAAGTGTTTGTTAGGTATTCCAAAGCATTTCTACTCCTTTCTAATATAACTTTTAATATTTTTAAACGTAGATTTTTAAACACGAATAAATTTTGACGTAAATTTTTATCGGTGGCGGGAGTATGTAGTAATATGATTGAAAGATATAAGTATTACAAAGGTTTCTAAGAATAAAGTTCTAATTTTGAATACGTAGTTTCAATTTTACCGTTCATTGGTAATAATTAAGAGGGTGTTAAAATAAAATTAAGAACTGTTTTGTATGAGGAAAAGACTCGAAATATGAATTTCGTATCTTGTTAACAAGCAATGTTCGATGAACTTAGGTCTCACAATTCAGACAGTGGAATAGTAAGAAAGTTACTTCGTATTTTTTGGATGGTTAAAACAAATTAAATACACTTAAATGTATAATTTACACTTAAAATTTTACGATAAAAGAATGTTGTTATATTTGTCGCAAAAAGTGGATTTTTAATTATTTCTTTTATCAGTAATACCAATTATTGATTGAATTCCTTTTTTTTTAACATATAAACACAGAATTTTTAAAATGAATTTGGATTCATTTTCGTTATTATTATTAAATAATTACTAAAAAATTTAAATGAAATTATTCTGTAAAACGCCTTAACTTATTACTTTGTCACAACAGTTATTAATACAACTAATTCGGATGGCATCATTATTTTACAGAGGATTCTCTCGATGATACTAATTTAATACCTTGTGTACAGCCAATATTCATTGTTAGCGGGGTTTCTGGTGACTTCTTCCAACAGCTCATAGTCGACCGGCGCCTCCAAGTCGACGGTGTGGAGGGTGTCGCCGCTGTCCGCGAACTGGATGAAGCGCGGAAGCTCCTCCTTGTCTCTGAGGATGTCCTTGGTGATATCCTCGATTTCGCTGCTGCGCACCGAACAAGCTGTGAAACATTGGAGAAAACTTTTAAATTTAAACAGTTAAATTAACCAACCTTTTTTATTTTATCATTTTAAAATGTAAATATTGGCAAGTTCTTGTTACTACCGTTATATATTATTATTTAAATACGCTTGAAGTCTTTGACTATTTCTAAGAACATCTACTATTATAAATAAATAACATTTATTTTTATTTAAAAGCAAGGCACACACCGGCAAGCAGGGCTACAAAGACAGCAACTTTCTTCATTGTGGCCGACCTCGAATATGGCAGTTGAGAATTTCACTCGCATTTATATGATTCGTCATAGATTATCATCTCGTTTTTTATCAGCGATAAACGAATAATCAAATCAAAGCTTTGTGATTTTTGTATAATTAACTTGATAATAATTTGTTTTTATAGGAAATCTTCTGCACGTAATTAGCTAGATTCAAAATTTATTATTATTTATCTTGAAAAGATCTGGAGTTTGAACTATGATCAATTATGATTTGTTGTTGCTGTATTCCACTGATAAGTTAATAGTATTTAAATATTCTTTATAATCAGAATTTCATAATATAAAACGAATAGCGTTTGCCACTGCCTATATGTCGTCTTGAAGTCTTGCTCCTGTTATTCTCGTCTATGTAATATAAATGAACACGCTCGCATCAAGGTAATGCTTGCGGGAAAGATATAAAAGTTTAATGAAGGGAATTCTCATAATTTTATCATAAAATAATATAGAGCATGCTGGACGTAAATGACTACTTTAAAAAATCCTAACAACACTAGTATAATTTTCAACCGATCTGCGAACAAATTACAGACAAAACGAGCAAAGTTCCTTTCTTTTTAGGAATCTCTAGTTAAGGGTGAAAAATGAAGCCGTTATAGTTTATTCATGTTCTTTCGTTCACCTTTATGCCATACTTTGCAACACCGTCATATTTTTATAAATTTTGTCAAATTTTAGGTACAGATGTTTTATTTGAATTGCTATACGATTTTCTAGAATAACTAGACTACAAATAAAATATAACAGGTAGCTTTTCATTCATTTGTGAAAAAAAATTCTCACTGCGTATATTGTTCTATGTGACATTGAATAATTTTTTATAGACTCATTAAAAGTTTTGGTAACCAAACTGATTTTATTCTGTTAAGAAAAAAGGTATGGAAATAAAACAAGACTAACTCTACTCTAGTATATAGGTGTATAGGTATATATCATATCTTTATAATGCCGCACTCACCGCATGTGCCCCGTAAGTATACATGTAGATATATATGTATGCATAGGTGTACCTATGTACAACAGTGAATAGCAGTTGCTGGTGAATAGCTATACGCGTAAAATTTATGTATAAACTGTTTTAAATACGAATAAACAAAGTGCATTTAATAATGAAGAAAGTGCTGAAAATCTTGAATTAATATCAAAGAAAAAAAATACTGCATAAATAAATAAAAAATTATAATTGCATAAGTATATAAAAATGCTATGCAATAGCTTTACCGCGGCAGTTCCCGACTGCCAAACGTTTAATTTTTTTTTTGGTGTAAGACGCAACTAATCCTGAAAACTAGGGATCGGATATAAATAGCTTTTGTATAAAATATCTCTCATGGTATTGAAAGTAATCAATTAAAAAAATATAAATTAGTGTTCTGATTTTCTAGATGAATTTATTGCTGAAACATTTTCAACGACAAAAGGTAAGTGATAAATCCTCACCCCATTACCGTGCATGTAAATATCATTTTGATATTAATCTATTTAAACATCGTCAAATCGAAAACAATTAAAAAAAAAATCTGTTCTAAAACGTCTCTTACCTAAATTACTTCACGAAGATAATAGTTATAAATAAATATGTTTACTTCATTCATATTGATTTATTTTTCTGTCAAAAATATTTTTATTGTTCAAGAAATGTCTTATTTCCAATTATTTTTTTATTGTATACAATTTCTATATATATAACTGTTGTAATATATCATAAATTCTATAATCTTAATTATCTAAATGATACACGTAGCACCATCTAGAAAATATTTGTAGAAAATACCCCGAAGTGATTTGTCGCTTTTTACTTTTATTCTCCATTGCTTGCTGTGTGAAATACGATTAAGTACTTTTAGAGTTATATAAAATGACTTTCTAATAGTTTCCTCCTTTTATTAAATCAAACTACTTTAACAATAAAAAAATAAATTCTTACACATTACACATTACCTTACTTACCTTCTATTAGTGTTTTTTTAGAAACACACATGTTGAAACATTATTCAATAAAAATTGTGATTACCAGCCCTATTACACGGCCAAGAGTAGATAAGTAAAATTGAGTACAGGCTAGAGCGGACCTTCTGGGTATATTTATTTTGTGTTTACTTCTAAGTAAAGTCTTTGAATATGCAATAGGTAAAGAGGGTAAATAAACGCATCTCTTATAATATTGAAAGCATGTACGTATTTATTTTATTCTCGTTTATAATTATTATTACTAGCAATTATAATAGTATTATTAAACAGAAATGTTAATAGATGATAAAATAAAAAAATCAATTGTAATTAATTTTAATCAAATAAATGGGCGGTATCCAACTACAATATTAGGTACCATGATATAAAAAAATAATCCATAACTTAAGTAATAATAATGTTATAAATCATTGAAAAATTTTTATAAAGTTAAATAATAAAAAAGTTTCGCAGCGGTATGATTAGAACCCACGCCTCTGAAAAGGCAGTCGTAAAATGATCATATATTATATGATTATATTACGGAGGTTGAAGTAAATAAAATTGATTATTAAAATTTAAGTACGTTTACTAAATAAAACTTTTAAGACATACAATTATTATGATGCGAAATGCGATAATTACAAATACATATTAGACTAAAAATTAAATGACATATCTAAAAATATAAGTTATTAAAGTATATAGTTTAACATTAGTTAATATTGTGGTTTATTTAATAATATTATCTCTCTCAGTACTACAACACTAAATAATTCAGTATGAGAAACAAGAAAAAATTCCATGATAAAAACCAAAATCGTGAAGGATTCTTAACGAGCATGGTCTATTCTAGACTCTATTCGTTGAGAATATATATAGACGCTTGATTACTCGACATTAAGTCTAGTATATATTTGAAAAAAAAAAAATAGAAATAGATCAGATAGAGTGCAGAAATTAATAACAAAAGTTTGTCTATAAGTTATTTATTGACAAATAATGCTGCAACGTATTAAAGTGGTTTAATTTTAAAGTTGATAGCAACATACTGGGTGTAAGGGACAGCCCTCCGCAAACTGATAGGATTCAGACCCTTATTTTGAATCAAAATCCACTGGAAATTTTGTCATGAAAAAAAATATGTTTTTTTTCAGTTAAAACTACTTTATTTTTATGTAAAATCACATTTTCTGTACGCAGCATTCCATTTTTGTAAATAAAACAGGTAATATAAAAAAGCAGCAACGGGTCTTTAAATTACTTTAACGAAAACGCACGGAATCAGCTGTTCTACTATCTGCCTAGCTATAGAGTTCACCGAGTTCACGCTGTCACGCCCAGCGCGGCGCGCGGGGCCGGGCTGCGCGCGTCGTCTCCTCTGAACTCTTTCTGTTCGTGCCGCGATCGTGCTGCGCGGCCGCATGATTCAAAAATGGTAGCGATACATTGCGTAGGTGATAAAACAAACCAGTTTTCTTGGATTCCCTTAACTTTCCTGAAATAATTTCATGCTCGGATCATCTTAGTATAATATACTGAGTTCACTCTATCAGTTTGCGGAAGACTCTCCTTACACCCGGTATTTAACAGATTACATAATATTATTGAAAAACGAATATTGCACTAAGACAATAACTTATAACCGTATTATACCCATATTTTCATTACTCTCTTTTTAAAATAAAAATTATTTTAATATAATAAAAAAAAAATAATCAACTAACTCAGTACAATATTATTTAATTACAGCGTATTAGCCCAATAATACGCCCGTCCGCATTTATACACGATTATAAATAAAAAACCCGTTAATATTTTTTAATCGATTGCTTATTACCTTTGAATTTATAAAATTAATTTAAGCCCCCTGCGCATGATAAGTACAGTCGTCGCAGTTCGAACGTCATTGGCTAAACGTTACATTCGTAACTCCTCCCGTTTTTGACGAAAATTTCTATTTAAGGTAATTTTCTCAAATACTATGTCGCCTTAGATTAGATAGAGCCTTAACCGCACCGCCACGCTACCATTAAACGCAGTGTTAAAAATAGTAATAAAGATCAAATACGTATTAAAAAAAATAACGCTTTCTAGTTAACATTTGTTAATTTTACTTCTCATAAAATATTCATATCGGGGGGCTTACATGAAAACCGATTCTTAAGGAGTAACTTCCAACTTCCAACTTCCAAAAACATATTTTCATTACCCGAATACAGAGGCTTATGATTTTAGGAGGTTATAAAATAAATATATGTATGATCATCTGTTTCCACGTTTCCATGTCTCTCCTAAGTTATCTACTATATCTGAACAAATGAGGAATGGTTACCGGCATTTTAAAGTTCGTGGTGCTTTTGCGTCTTATTATGTCATATCAAATCCATATGATTGGCATAACTTCGCAATCTTAAAAGTTCTAAGCTATTAACGAAAATCAAAATGTTGTAATAAAATATATACATATATTAGTTACTACAAAACAGTAACTAAGTAAAATTCATATATGAAAAATATCAAAGAAAAATTTATTGAAATAGATTAATTACTGAAAAAAAATTCTTAGTTTTTGTTTATTCATTACTTTATTTTTTAATCTCATAATTCAAGAATTAATTCAATATCGAAATAAGTCCTAATATATATAGGGAAAAAATAATGGAAAAGATCAATAAAATAAATGGAAAAGGAAATTAAAATATTTAATCAAAATATAATTAAACCACGTTAATTT
Organism: Eumeta japonica; assembly: GCA_005406025.1. NCBI lineage: Eukaryota > Metazoa > Arthropoda > Insecta > Lepidoptera > Psychidae > Eumeta > Eumeta japonica. Next base: position 77,036 of record BGZK01001148.1, read on the forward strand.
GCAATGTTTTCTTTATTTTATTACATATTCATTTATAAATCCGATATCACATTTTTAGAAATAAATCAAAAAAGAGGGAGAATAACACTGAATTTAAATATTGAATATTAATTAAATAATCATAAATTTCATTATAATTTATTTATGACTCTATAAATATGTTGTTAACAAAAATGGATGCTGTGCCTTACGTTTATATAAGACTATAGCAACATAATTAAACTTAAAATATGTATATGCATATGCAATTTTTGGTCATAGATAAATGTTATTTTGTATTTAAATGAGTACTATGAGTCTATTGACTTTTAGTAACTTTTAATTTGCGAAGTAACGTGACACAAATCCTACACCCGAATGGCAGAGGCGCTGGGCCTCTATATATTCATATTCATCTATGCGCTGGGCGCAGACTGACTTTTCTTAAGTGCATTCAAAAAGAATCATTAAGAATGAAGAAAAATTTTAATATTTTCAGTACTTATCTCAGAAGAGCAATATATCAACAACGAATACTAGATATATTAAAAATGAATTAAAAATCCAAGAATTATTTAAATATAATTAGTGGTTTACTGGAAGACCTGGGTAAAGTTTGTGAAAATATTCATCAGAAAACAGTATATCTCAGTCAAATATTTAAAACTATTTCTAATGGAATTATCATCTGCAGTAGATAAAAGTTTTAGCAAACAACTTATATGTTTTCGACATTAAAATTATTATTCACAATGGTACAAATTAAACCAGAAATATTGCCAATTTTCTCAACGCGTCTTCTGTTTTTTACCACATTAGTTTGTGTGACACATTTTGTGTCGCTTTACTATAGAAACAAGCACGATGACGTAGAGATTTATCTCTGATAATTTTTGAAAGTTTCAAGTGTTTAATATTTTAAGACTTCCAGCATGTGACTGTTTGTCCGGTGCGACGTGTGTGAGAGAATTTTATATATATTCCTGAAAAGCGTTTTTTAAACAGCGAGCCATTATTTGCAATTTTTCATTTCATATCGTTATCCCATGGATTGCTTTGTTCTAATAATTTCTTGTTATGCTTATTTCACCTTTGTCCTAATAATGATGCTTTGTTAAGACATGAGTTGTGCATTTGTATATATATATATATATATATATATATATATATTTATACGATAACGATTAAAATTTGAATACTAGTCGTTTTTATGTTAGTAAAAACCTTTTTTAGTTACCTTTGCTTTTGTAATAAATTATTTGTTTATTTATAAGTGCACCCCTATTTCCCAGAAGGATAGGCACAGATTACAAATTTCCTATGTTTGCATATCTCTCTTACTTCATTTATATCCATCAATCGCTTTAAGCGAGCTCGTCGACTTCAAGTGCTTAAAATATAGTTATTTTTAGGGAGATCTTTGCCGACTTCTTCATCATACACATTCACCTTCTAAATTTGTTTTGTCAGTTTACTTTCATTCTTCCTTTCCAAAAGTCTTAATTTAAAAAAAAACCTATTGATGTATTTTTATCACGGTTATGATTTATTAAAATACTTTATATGTGTCAGATATCTATTATCTCATTCATTACAAAGCTTATCTACCCACATTTGTTTAATTCTGTTTATCTATTGATTACAAAAGCGAACTGATGTTTGATGAAAACTGAGATGTTACACATTTATTGAAAATAAAATAAAAAATAAATAATTTGTTGAGTTATTTATTCAGTTTCAATATTCAGTACTTGCACTTCAGTTATATTATTGCACTTATCATTTTAAAATGGATATCTTCGATCAGTGTCCAAGCGGTATGATCCTCGTGTCCTGTAAAAGGAAAAAAAGAGTGTTAGATTACACTGTTCGTAAAGAGACAAAACAAATAAAGTTCTGTATAAGAAAAATATTAGGCTTCAATTTATAGACTTGTTACATGTTTGAGAATATCATATATACCCGGTTTTCCTTAAATCATCATTGCCCATTCTCAGTGCAACTCCTCTGCAAGTGTTCCAAGTTATCTGGAGGTTGCTGGTGCAAAGGCGTCCTTCGAGGTGATTGTAGCTGACGGTAGCACCGAATAGTTCCCAGGCACGGTTGTGGTTGCAGATGTTAGTGTAGCATGCGGGCTGGGAGATACCGCCGTTGGGGAAGAAATCGACTTGCGCAATAGCAGTTCCGATACCCAGACCTCCAACGGTGTACCCACCGTCCGTGTGGATAGCCTCGACGAAGACACCGTCGTTAGGACCCAAGCGGTTAGAGTTGTAGTTCCATAGAGGGCCAGCTGGATCAAGACCTGAGAGGATCGAAATATTTCATTGTAACCAATTGAATGTACAAAACTTTATTTTTCTAGATAACGATCTGCATGTCTGTTTAAATGACGATGGTAAATAAAAGATTGATTTAAGAAAAAGTTTTCCATTTACAATATGAATATGAAAATGGTGTTTAAGAAGTAAATTGTACATATAATAAAGATTCCGTCGAAAACGTTTTAATTACTTCAATCTTACCGGTCACACGAGCGATTCTGCCTCCTGCAGCGCGGCCGGCGTTACCGACCAGGTGAGCGCCCAAACTGAAGCCCACCAAGTGCATGTTGTCGAATCGGGCTCCGAAGTTAGCGTTGAGCCACACCAAGAATTCTCCGACACCACGGCCCACGGCCGGGACACCGAGCGCGGCGGTCGTGTAGTCAGAGAGGGCCAGTCGCCGCCAGTCAACCGTGATTATGTTTACATCGAGCTTGTTCAGGTACGCTGGAATAAAAATTAATTAAATCATTATATAAAAATAGAATTGAAAAAGTACATAATACAATATCAGCTTGTTGGCAATATGGTTGTAATTATTTTAAAGAATGTAAGTATTAATGTTCATTTAGATGAATCTTTAAATTTTTTAAATAAATCAAATAATTTATAGGAGCTTTTCAGTCTTGCCTTTTGTATATGGTTACCCAACTACTTTTTCTCTTCTTCCGTTTGATCTAGGCGTTTAAAGTAATGCATTATGTTTGTTTCTCCATTAAATGACAATTACAGTGTTCACAATAGTTTAATTCAGCACCACAATAAAAGGAAAGTCTTCTACATGATCCAGCTCGAAGGACCATGTTGTATTGAGTTGACACATACAAACACTTATTTCATTATTTATTATTTTATAACTAGGAAATCCGCAATATAAATAATGTTTCGAACAGTACTTGTTTTCGCCCTCAGGGACACGAGGATATAGGGATGCATTCTTGTTCATTTTTCTTTATAATCTCAATAGAGGAGCATCACAATAATAAACCAATCAAATACACTAAATAGATATTTGGAAAAGATATAGGAAATTTTAAAATTACGCGATTAAAATAAATTTTTATACTATTCTGTTCATCACTTTTCTAAAATAAATTAAGATCATAAAATGAAGGAAAAGACTAAGATTTTTTAAAAATTCATAGAAACTAAAATGAAATGATCAATTTTTAGAAACCAAAAATACTTCATTTTCATTATTTCGTTTATTTTGGGGGTTTGACTTTTTTAAAATAATATTTTTCAATTATTAGACATATTTATCAAATTCCTATATTTCTTCAAAAACTTTGATTTGATGGCCAATTTTATTGGACTATAAAACATTCCCATATCATTTTTTAGTCGTATTGGAATAAATGAAAGCGTGAAAATTTGCTTATTTCGCTAAGTAACACGTACAAACCAAATACGGACTGTTTTAGTTAGACACAAAAGTATTTGCACCCATGCATCGATACTTGAGTTGCATTCTGAGTAACAGTAACAAATTCTGAGTAGTCGGATATGCACACAAATGTAATTAGGCGATATCGTTACGCCACCTATTCTTGCTGGTGTTACCTGTCCGGACTGTAGGGTTGGGTTCCGTGTTTCCGTTGCTGAGCCAGCCATGGGCTATGATGACCGTTTGCTTGTTGGCGTCAAAGTTGGAGTTTCGCACTGAGTTAACGTTGCCATGCGTTAATATTTGTGCGTTGTTACGGTTACTCCTGGGAATCAATCAAAAGAACAGGCTTACAGATTTGATTCATAAACTAATAATAGTTCAAATTTATAAATGAAATAAGAACTCGATTTGTTCAATCGATGATAAAATGTCTCATTTAATGTATCATGGTTATTAACAACAAAATTGAATTTGAAGTTTGGTGTTTTGCGTGTATTTAATGTCATTCTTTATTGTTACAATCACAATAATAAATATGACTTATGTATTTATTTAAACCAGTTTTAATAATCATTTATCTGGAGATTAAAAAACTCACCTTTTGTATAGTTTAACTCTTTTAATGCTCATTTGTGTATTTTAGTATCTGTCTATAAAACACATATCGTGGTATATAATCTTCTCACGAAATTACAAAAATCTTTTTTCTGTTTCTATCAGTTCATCAAATAGTAACAATTTAAATGCTAATTTTATTACATGCATGTTTATAGCTCATTTACAAACAAAAATATTCTGTTATGTTATCTGTATTAAATAATGATAGGAATTCGGTTATCGCTTTTGTATTGAGAAATTAAAAAAAAAAAACTACCTTGTGTACAGCCAATATTCATTGTTAGCGGGGTTTCTGGTGACTTCTTCCAACAGCTCGTAGTCGACTGGCGCCTCCAGGTCGACGGTGTGGAGGGTGTCGCCGCTGTCCGCGAACTGGATGAAGCGCGGGGGGAGCTCCTCCTTGTCTCTGAGGATATCCTTGGTGATATCCTCGATCGGGTTGCTGTTCACCAAGCAGGCTAAAAAGAAAAATTAATTTAATAATGTTATACGTATTAAATTACGAAATCGAATGTCGATATTATCCGAATAATTACCAAAGAGCAAGAAAATACAAGCGACTGCACCCTTCATTGTGATAAATCTCAAACACGTCCACTTAGAGTTGGATCCATATTTATGTAGAATCGATGTGCATTAATCTAATATCCTTATCGAGTCAGGCAAATCTAAGCGATTTATCTTTTTCGGTCTTTATCGTAATAAGGCGTTTATCGTATCACATTCATCTACACCCCCTATGTTCAGGAATAAAAACTGAGATTATAATGGTTTATTTGGATATTTATCCTTGTAAATGTTTTACATTCACATGACTTAATGAGGTTCACTGTATAAATAACCATTTTCAAATAAGACTCCATAAATATTTATTGGGGAATATTTGTGAAGATGAATATGATTTGAACATCTTACTTTGACTTTTAAATCGCAAACGAATCGTCATATAATGAATTGTTGTTATGGGATACATAAAGACAGAATTTTTCGTATATTCTTAAGAAACTATTATAAATATAATGAATGTAAAAGATACAATCAATATGTGTGAAGTACATATATGTAAATATAATAAATAAGAAACAACATGACAAAGGTTTCATGTATATTTGATCAGGTATCAGACTAATTATTTCGAATAATTAAGATTTATTCGCTGTTGCAGGAAATTATTATTACATTATTGTCAACTATAAATATTATTTACCTACATGAAACTAAATTAATTACAAATTATGTAAGCATGAGGTCGTATTGTTTTTTTTTTGCTGTCGTCTCACCGAGTTCAACCGGTGAACAACTAAAGTTTCACCTAATTCACCATCATAGTATTATATTATTATTATGTGATTATTGTTTTGACATTATTATAAATATTTTTTTACTCTTCTCACTTTAAATTATACAAACCATCGCTTATATAATTTTTAATAGAATAAAAGTTATGTAAGGAGCAGTTACTTGACAATTATTTGAGTTATTTATAGAGAAGTGTCCAAAATAGCTACTTCATAGTTAACATACAACAGAAGAACTATATAAAACTGAGTCTAATCCGGCTGTATATAAACCGTATAGAAGCTTAGAACCACAATTATGCGACAATTGCTACTGCTAAGCGCCATAAAAATAGTATTCCTAGCTCTTATACCACTACATTGTGCTACGTGGGTCTGACACAAAAGTTTAATACGTTTGACCGCTTAGACATCATGATGTAGTTATGTTATGCAAGAAAATTTATTTCATGAAATGTAAAAATTAAAAGAAAAATACATTTTTATCGTTGTATTAATCATCGTCAAAACGAAATATTAAGCGACGATAAAGTTGTAGATCGTATCTCACTTGATCTTTGGAATACATACGTCGTAGGGTTTAATACTTTTAACAGATAATAAATGATTTAGTATTCAATCAGTGATTAATATCGCAATAACTTCGATGGGGTCGATACAGTTCGCGATAGCGGAGTTATCAATGATCGATGTATTATTGTGCACAGATAAAAATATTAAGCTCGTGATTGAGGTGGTCCACCTTCTAGAATTTTTATTGAAGCATTGTCGCCAACCGTTCGAAAGGATCTATCAAAGCATTGAAGAAGAAATTTAGGGACCTACCTTACTGCTATCTTAAAATAACACTAAAATTAAAGAAAACAGTACACACTAATGTGTGGTACATTTTTCTTACCATTATGCTTATCGACATCTACCGATTAATATTAGACCGGCGAAAAAGTATTTTCATATTTTATAAGCAAAAGGTTGCAATAAATTCTCAGTAGCTGTGCTGTTTGTATCTGGCTAATTTTGATAACAATTAAGTTTAACATTGAAAAATAAGAAAAATAAAAGTAAAAACGGTGTTCCGCCATTTTTCTATTATTTTTCTGTCCGCAAAAATGAATGAATCTAATGTAGAAATTCAATTCACATTGATGTTTTATTATTGTACAAAAACAAAAAAATGCGACACAAGCCTCCAAAAAAAATTGTAACGTTTATGGACTTAATGCAGTAGCGGTAAGTGTAGCGCAAAACTGGTTCAAGCATTTTCAGATTGGTAATTTTGATGTCAAAGATGAACCTCGCTCTGGTCGATCTGTGACGGGTAAAGTCGATGGCATTTTGAAAAACGTAGAGAAAGATCGACATATTAGTTCTAATGACATAGCTGAAGAGTTGGAGATTGACCAAAAAACAGTTTTGACCCATTTGAAATCAGCTGGATATATAAATAAGCTCGATACTTGGGTGCCGCACGAGCTTACTGAAAGAAATCTTTGAATCGTGTATAGGAGTACACGATTCTCCATTGAAACGTAATGAAACCGAACAGTTTTTGGAAAGATTGTTCACTGGTAAGGGAAAGTGGATTACTTACGACAAGAACGTGCGTAAAAGATCATGGTTGAAAGGCAAGCAACCTCCACAGACTATAGCAAAATTCCAATTAACTCGCAATAAATTGATGCTATATGTATAGTGGCATCGGAAGGACATTATCCATTATGAACTTTTGCAACTATCAATTTCGATCTTTACTGCCAATAGCTGACGAGACTCAAGCAAATAGTAGAGAAAAAAAGCGGTTGGAATTGATCCATAGAAAGGGCGTCGTTTTTCACCATGAAAACGTCAGTCCACACACATATTTATCCACTTAGCGAATATTGAAAGAGTTTGGTTGGGAAATAGTAATGCATTCACTAAATAGCCCTGATCTTGCACCCTTACATTTTTACCTGTTTAGGTCTCTTCAGAATTCTTTAAGCAGTGTTAGGCTAACATCAAGAAAGGACTGTCAAAACTAATTGTCACAGTTTTTAGATCAAAAGTCTCAAACTTTCTACTGTAATGGAATTATAGGATTATGAATTTGTATATGGAATATGAAAAAACTTTTCTCCGACTATGTGTAACAAGGACAGGTGGTATCTCGGAGACACCCGCTCGGAATGAAGTTCCTTTCCCTTTTTGGTAAATGTTTACTATAAGCTATATTATTAAACTATAGAAAAAAACCAAACAAGAGTATGTCGGACCATGCTCCATATAGGGTTCTGAAGCCGTTACTATAAAGAAATACATTATAGATGAAAAATACTACGTTGTTACACTTTTTTATTTTCCCAGAAAGAATAGGTATAAGCACTTTAGTCGCCCATAATAATCGAGAAACAAGTAGATATGTCGACCATAACTCTGAGACTAGGGTAAATTAAAGTGCACCAGCAAAAGAGTATATCTTCATGACAATTACATTCTTTTGTTGAGAAGCACAGTTTTTCAGGAATAGCTTAAAAACGGTATTATCGATGATCTTTTAAATTATTTTCATTGAAAGTATTTATTAAGCGTTGTTTTTCTATTTTTTTTCGTATTTTTTAAAAGTAAAGTTTAAAAAAAATGAAAAAAATAGAGGGGGGTCAAAATTTTTGCAAATTTTGGAGCTATTATTTTCGAAAATATTCAATTAGTCACAAAAAATTGTTTTGTAATCATAAAGTGTCTTCAAAAGAACTATCAAAAAATGTACCACATATTGATTTTTACTGAAACATTTTTTTTTCAGCTTTTGGTACATGTGTCGAGTGTCCCGCCCCCTCCGAAATATTTATTTTTGTTATTCATTCGCTTATTCAACAATTAAACTAAGTAGTGGCATATATTGTATAAAAGAAATATAATTCGAATTTTTTTAATACACAAGATGTTTATTAATGATGTGTAGTTTTTGAGTAAGATGCCTGTGACGTACGGACGGATGGACGGATATGATGAAAATATAAGGGTTCCGTTTTTGCCATTTTGTGTCGTAACTTTAAAAACAAGCTTAAATAGGTAACAATAAAAATTACAAACATACGTTGAAATATTTTTTTCGTAAGTTAAAAAATTATTTATATTTACTTATAATTCTATTATTTACAATAATTTATGAGTACTTTAAAATTATAAAAAATAATGTAGTTTTTCTATAGTTGAATATTTAAAGAGTAGATGGAGTTTTCCCAAAATTCATTAAAATACAATTAATTCATTGTATTTCTTTTTATTTTAATAATAAACAAAAAGTTGAGCAATGAATCAAACATTATTTCTTGTTAAAAAAATGAAATGCTGAGAGAATATAATAATATTGAAATTCTTTGAAATGTTTACATTACAAAAATTTTTAAGTAGTTAATCGTGTGTCTTTTTTTTTGGACAGATATTTTTTATTTGTGTTTGCCAATAAAATTTTCCAGCAAATAATATTTTTTGAGGTTCTTCAAAACTATTCCGTTCTTTTCGAAGTTACGTATTAAATTTATTCTACAATAACTGGCGTTAATATAAAATCATTGCTAAATGTATTAAAAATAAAATGAAATTGATTAAAACGTTTGAAAGTAATTAAAAAATAAAGAAAAAAACCAAATGCTAGGACAGATTCAAATCTGGGCACACCGCGCGCGCTACATAAACAGCTGAGCTAAATCGTACAACTTATTCTCTGGCGAAAATAGTCGTTTTAATCTTTATACTTCAGTAATATAACGTTATTTTTTGCGGCCTAGCTCCACGTGGTGTGCCATGCGATAAGGAACTTCGTTTCAACAAAGTATTAAAAAGTTATTAAAAGGCTTATGCAAAAAAGGTGTCTAATTGTCAAAACGTCGAATCATTAAAATCTGTAAATCGGTTGACCCTGTAGGCCATTTCTACAACTTCTCGCTGTGATATTCATCGATGTACTTTTGAACTCCTCGACTTCAAAACTATTATTGTCTCAAAGCCTTACTCATCTTTAAGCTTTTCGAGCTCTAAAATTCGAAAAACGGTTGAATTATAGACCATTCCCGAAAAATTTTGGTATATTCGAAATCAAAATCTTCAAAAATAAACTCAGCAATAAATTATTATGATTTTTGTGCTTTTCTGTAATTCGTTATGATATTCATAAGTGGTCAGCTCTTCGAGTTCAAACATCAAGATTTTTTTGAAATAGAACTTTATTTTTTTTTAATTTCCAAACTACAATATGTATCTATGGAACGCGTGTTCGCTTTTGATTTGTTTTGCGGGATTCAACGCAGTTTTTAGCAAAGGAAATTAACTGATATCGATCATCAATCCACAAAGAATTTAAATGTTAGCATGATAGGGCACATCAGCTTTTTATAATCTAAAGATTTTTTAATGTCCATTTAATATTTCGAAACCTAACCCTTTAATTTAAATTTCGGCCTCTGAACCTTACGTAAGGTAACTGATCTCTAAATTTGTAGCAACTATCATTCATTTACTTTATATGAAAAAAAAAACTAGGCGTAGACCAATATAGCAGTTATCCGTTAGGGTTCTTTTCGGAAATATGTGTATGGAACACTAAAAACCAACATAATAAATAATGGAATTATACTTTGGACTAATGTGACGCAGATGATTGTTATCTATTTAAGTTACATATAACAAATAGGCCATAAGCCTCTTAGAAAAATCGTTAAGCGTTTTAAAAATGATAAGATTTTATCTACCCGCCGACCACATGCGGACCTGCTCAAAGTTCATCAAAACAAACCACCTAGGCCCTTCTGTTTCTAAGGTAATGGTTCTAGTTTGACGTGTGCTATTGCCCCTATACATGATACATTAGTTCTTTTTATCTTCTACGACCATTCTCTTGAAATAAGGATGATAAATGAAAAAGAGAGACATAATTTTATTTTAATTTCCCCTGTTTGTCGTTTCGTTTGCCTATATGGTCGCACAATTTACATGTGCCGTTTTCGACTAAACTGCTGTTTTTAACCGATTGTAGAAAAAAACAGCTTTGAAATTTGATCACATTCTTTTTTCGTTTGTGCTGTACGAGTTTTCAAGCGATGGCGAATTGATTCTCACAATTTTTTGCTCATGAAAACTAGTTTTTTAGGTTTACTATCAAATTGATGTCCGATGTATCAGATAAAGAAAGAGTAAGTAAATCGTTACGCTACAAATCTTTTCTTTCTTTTAGATTTTTACAATGTTAAAATTTAAAATTTCTCTAACGTTGATCTTCCACAATTAAAATACCGTAAAAATAAAGCTAAATTTTAGATCCTGAAGATAAATTTTTTATCCTGCATATTATATTTATTGTATACATTAAAATAATATATGCAGAATAAAAGAGAAACTTTTTGTTGTACAAATTAAGTTAGTGTATTCAATCTCAGGTTTTGAAAAGAATATATGTTTCTGTTTGAAAGTATAATCGATTATACAATTTTTGCGTGGGGAGGGGCCTATGATAGCTTTATAAAATCATCAGCCGTCTTACAAAATAAATTAATTAGCAAAATGAATATACGCAGTGAGTTGATGGTACTCTTAAATATAAAAGATTTCTTTATTGTTGGGCTTCTAACAAATTATAATAGTGATTGTTACACTCTGAAAGAAAACTTTATACTCGATCTGCACATATTATTTTATAATATATAAAATTATTAGTAACAAAACTGCTTATTTTGTGTCAGTTCAATACTTCAATAAACTACATAATATGAAAACACTTAACTGTTCAAAGGCCTTAAGATAAAAATTGGATTAGAACTATTGAAGTTTAGTCTGTATTGGTCTTTTTCCATGCTTTGTTACTATAATATAATAAGTTTCTTAAGACAATTTTACCTTTATACTTTATATAGTTAACCCAATGTTTATATTAAGATACCGTATATTGTAACTTTTTTATTGACGTGACAACGTCTTAAATTAGGTTGCGGCTGGGAGTCACTTATGAAAAGTGTAACGCTCGGTAACGTTACGATGAGTCACCGAACGAGAGAGAGGCCCGCCGAATGCCTTGCGTCTCTCTCCCACTCAACTATGATCGGTCTGCTGCGCGCGCAGCATAGAGAAGTTATAGCTTGCAAATGTATTGCAAGTTATTGTATGTATATTTGTATATGTAATACGTATAGGTAAAAAAAATTTTTGTAATATGAAATTCAGTGCGAGATTCTTTGTATAAATTAATGTTTTAAATATAATTCTTTGTATAAATAAATGTTTTAAATTGTTACTATTATTTCATCCTTCTTCCTACTATACGAATGAATATTCACATTAAAATGATTTTACCATTCAAAGTCGTTGTCACGTAAAACTTTCGCCCGTATACCGACTTTACAGGCAACCAATTTTTTTTTAGAGTCACAGGTGCATAATAGGCGTTGTGCATATTTATAGGATTAATAACGAAAAGTAAATAAACAAAAACAAAAAATAAATAACAGATTATTAATTAAAGCAATTTAATAGGTATTTATAACTTAAAAAATATACATTTAAAATATTGAGTATCAGGGAGGAATACTTTAACATTTTCGTTTAAGATTTGTTTATTTATTTTCCGTTTTTTTTCTTTTTAAATGAGATTTATATATTTTCTTACTTAATATTAGTTTTTGATATTCATATATTATAATTATCGTAGTAGTACATTATAATTATCGCTTTCCTCTTAAAGTGATCGAGTCTTTTAGTAACTATTGCTCGAAATGCTAGGTACAACCTAGCATTTCGAGCTGAATTTATATTCGGTTATATAATACAATTTACATAATGCTCCAGAAAACAAAACAATTAATATTCAGTATTAATTAGAATTAAATTCAAATACACACTTTCTATTAATGTATTAATATATTTAATAATGATTGTTTTACAGTAACAGTAATTGATTATAATGCTGTTTTAATTTTCGACAAAACGCGATAAATATTGCTGTATTTCATAAGTTTGTTTATCTCTGCCATTATTTAGAAACTAATTATTGTGAGATTTGTAATAAACAATTTAATTAAATAGTCATAAAAAACGGTTATTTACTTTATGATCAATTTTATTATGTACGTAGATACTTCATAGATTCAAGAAGATATTTTAACAAGACATTTCATTTTGTCTTTATTGTTATGTTTAGAATATTCCAAGTGTCCAAATAATAACATTCTAATATATGCTATATGATTCCGTTTTCCGTATTTTATGATCGTACTGGTGGAAAAGGATAACGTAAACCTAACTCATAAAATACATATAAGTAATAATTTAATATTTATTTAATTAAGAAATTGTGTTTTCATTATCCGTTGGCTTGTACACCGTCCTCAGTATGGTGAAATACGACCAGGAAGTGCTGATTATCTGGAATGCAATAGATGTATAAAAATGAAATTTTAAGTTTGGTGATAAACGAAAAAGGTGAGGAGTTAAAAGAAACATAACGTATGTAAACAAAACGTACTCTTGTGAATCCCTGATACGAAATCACTGAAAATTTGTAGGCTGTCAGCACTTGTGGTCGAAGGGCCCTGAAAATTATGTCGCGTAAATTAAATATACAATGTAATAATTGAGCTTTTATAAAAAAAATTATTAAATGAAAATGATGTCTATTTAATGGTTGACAGATCGTTTGCGTTTATCTAACTATTATCCATTATTTAGTTGTTGTTAATTACTTATGTTTCAGTATTTGAAGCAATAATTATCGTTTACATACCGTAATTAGATTATAATAATTTATGACAATACCGTAGTCGATATTGGATTAGGTATTCCATTTATTGATCTTTTCAGTATGACAGTTTCCGAGGAAAACAGATGAAAAAATTCGGAATGATGACTTATGTACTCCGTTGTTCTAATTATGTTGTGGATCAATGGATAGCCTTACACTTGTCGTATTTACCTTCTTTGCATAATCATGAGCAGTTTCCTAGATTTAGCATCCATACTCGTCCAGGCACACGAATAAACGGATGCACCCGTTTCTGAGCTCTGAAATCATAGTAATAAAACGAACATTTTCTTTCATTGTCTCCACCCAAATAAAAAATAATCATTAATATTGTAACTACTGATTGACGGAATGACACCTGTTCTATGAGTTTCTCTCCGAACATGCTCATCATCAATATCTGCAACAGCACTGAAGATATGAACAGCAGCGACGGCGGCGCTTGCTCCCATCCACCGATCTACGAGCAACGCGTTACCTTCAATATTATAATAGCTAAGTGTACACAATAAGTATGTTAAGTGAGTCTCCTACTCCTCTAGACGACTGAATATATCCTCTTAAAATATTGATTTACTTTTTCAAAATTTTTATTTAGGATTTATAATACTCAAATAATAAATATTCATGTTATGGAGTAAATTGAACTTCTTTTTCAAAATTAAAGTGGCTTATACTTATAAACAGTGGTAATATTTTTGCACAAAGTTTTTGTAAGTATTATTGTGAGTGTGCAAAAAGTGTCTTATAGCATCAACTGTTGTTAATTGAATTAAGTACCGAAAACAATTTTGATGTAACGGAGATGTAGTGGTACTTTCCACAAATCTTTGATTTCTAACCTTCATTTATGACCTGTCATATAGACAGAATTGTTTGTGCTTGTTTTGTAAGAGAATTTACTTATTAACGATTTTCTAATCTATCGAAATTTTTCTTGATTTTTTAAGTCAAACTTAAGAACTGTCAGAACGGTGTGAAACTAATATTATAGCCGAAAGTGACGTAACTTTTTGTATTTTGCCACCTCCACGTCTGTTCAACAACCGAAGGCCTTTTTTTAGCTACCACGTTTTCATACAAAAACGAAGACGCACATTGTGCTCATTGAGTGAAATCGATTTGCAGTAGAGCCGTTTAGACTCATGTAGGTGGGGACACAGGTGAGGTTAACGGATTGAGTGCTGTTAGATTGAGAGTGACAGACGAACACACAGCTAAAGGAAGCAATCTCCATGTTTGTGCTCAGTCGCGGGCCTGACGCTGGTGGCAGTCAGCCGTTCAAGCTGTTAGTGCCGGAGCTGAGAGCCGGTCTGTATTTCGAGGCACGGCTATACAGCACGGGCGCGTTAGTGATCCCTATAACATTATGTTTCTGTTGCTATTCTTAATTCGCATCCAGATAAAAACAGAGAACTAAGATGATTAATAGGTACTTGGAATATCAAACCAATAAACAAACTATTATTGACCAATTTATTGACACTTTGTGACGCACTGACAAGAAACACAATAAATGCGTAAATATACGTGTTTCATGTTCCTACATTAGTAGTGACATATGCCACTAGTAGAGTGTTCAGTGGATAGATATTGTATTTCGCAATCGCCTGCGATGCTCGGGCACTAGTCATTTTGTTTGGTTACTGTTATGAAATACCTATAAAGGATGTAGAGTCTCTTGACTTCGTCCATTTACGCTTCAGTGAAGTTTGATTCTCTGTATGGTACTGCAAAAGGAAGCCTTTTATCTAATTTAAACATATGTCATGTATAAATAGAAATGAAATAGAACTTTCGGTATTTATATTGATTGCATTTGGTTATTTTTATATTAGCTATTTATGTGGTGATTTGCTATTTGAAAATTATTACCTGGTTTATCTCTTACACCTCATGTCAACCTAACTTTTGCCTATGGCCTGTCTCTGCCTACACAGGCAGATAACTGCCTTCGGAGACATAAACGATTTTTTATATTCATCATTATCGATCCTATCTCAAATCGAAAACTCAAACTTCATTTCATTTCTAACCTGACTTTTCATTATCGGTCTTGATCTGTATCAAAATTTTGTTCACTAGTGGGAAACAATTAAAAATTACTAATAGTGTCGTTATTAGTTAAAATTCTTGGATACGTTGCCGTCTAGGTTAAGTGAATCAATAATAATAAATGAATCTATGTTTATTAAAACAATAATAAAAGCCTGTAAAACGGTTGACACTGCAGGTTGTTCTTGAAACTTTCCGCTATGTTATTTATTATTGGGTTTCAGAGCTCCTTGAGTTATAATTACTGTCTTACGATCTTTTGAACTGCGATTTGAAATACGATTGGCCCTTCAGGCCATCCCTGAAATTTCTTATTGCTTTCTAGCTAAAAGAGTTGAAATACAAGGGAGCAGTTATTGAAATGAAATAATATTAGATATTAATATTCAATTAAATAACAGTAAATTATTGAGCTTATGCTCGAAAGTTTGATTTTATTGCTTTTTCAAGCTCTCCGAGTTCGAAAATATATTTCTATTACGTTTTGAGATCTTACAATTCACAAATCTATATGTATTAAAAAACCCTTTTTTAATTTTTCAACTACAATGTATTTGGAAAACTTTATTTGATTTTGATCTGTTTTACAGCAACGAACGCAGAAAAAAGATGACTCAGTAACAAACATCAAACATGTTATTTTGAAAGACTTAATTTTTTTTTCTAATATTTCGTTAACGATATCTCAAGAATGACCCAACCAACTTTGATGCTGTTTACGATGATTAACGTTGTTTATTAAGAAGAAGAAGAGCCGATTAATTTGATGATTTATTGGTATAGTTGTTTAACCCGGTATCGCTTTATCAATTTTCATTTTCAATTTTCCAATTTTCATAGCGGAAAGTTAAAAAGTTCGTAAAAATTATATAAAGTAAATTTCTCTGTCTAAACATACTAGTTTGTTTGTTGTCAATATTATTATATCAATAATGTGAAAATAATTATGGAAAGCCGTTGAAATGTTGAAAAACAATTGAAATCCATGAAAGAAGCACAAAAATAAGCGTTTTTGCCTTTTTACAAACATACTTGTCTATTTTGACAAGCTATAAATTCGAATAAAATATGATTGTAGTTTCTTTCTTTAATACGAGCCATATGTATTTAAGATTTTATAGAATTTGGTTCAAACATCAAATTTTGTGAGCTAAATAAAAGAATAAATGTATTATATACACAAAGCGAATAGACAAAAGTACATAACTTAAAATTGTGTATTTTTCAAGTTATATTATTGAAATTAATTGATACAATGGAAGAATAGAACGACCAAAAGGAAGAAAAAAAAGGCAATTTAATTCTATATTTACATATCAACAAGGAAAATGTTAAGCGAAAAACATGTGTTTAAAAACTCACAGTTAAATTGAATCCGAGAACACAGATTTGCAGAGATCCTATCAAAACATTGAGGAGATTAGGTCCGGTGAAAATGGTTTCCAACTGAGATGATAGCCTGCAATGAAGCGAACGCAATGTTAATGATGACCCCAAGCTGTCGATGGAACGTGTTCATACTCATAGAGAACTTACTTTAGAAGATACTGGTGATCCTTGATCAGTTCAAGAAGATCTTCACTGGTTTCAGAGCTCAATTCTTTTATTCTAGCATTGAGAATGGCAAAATTCGTGCATATCAAACATGTCAGAATATAGTAGAAACAGTCCACTGTGCAGAAATTCAGCACCGTGACAAATGCTAAAAATGGTAAAAAACGAAATCAAATTTTATATACATACTAGCTTTCACTTGTGGCTCCACCCGCGTAGACACAGAATGAGTGATGACATGGACTGATGAGGCTCACGATATCGGTCCTATTCTCGTCTTGACCTAGATTCCGATTGGTCTCGCTCTTTATCTAGGTCCCCGTTCAATCTTGTCTTTCAATATTGATTAATATTAGACCATAAGATATTTCGACAACGTCACTTTTTAATATAATTACAAAATTAAAATTTCTGCAGGTGATAGTAATAACACGTTCAGTTATTTAGAATCAAATAGTCGGAAATTTGATTAGACTTTTGAAGCATAATTGAATGTGAAATTTCTTACAAACGTTTTCAATCAGCTATGAATTTGTCTATGTAAAAGTTATTAATTCTAGTAAAGAATACGAAGCGTAATAAATACGGATCTACGGTTAATATTTATTGATATTAAAAAAAAAAAGTGCATGTAGATACATTTATTATTCCGAAAAAGTGGCTAAAACAGTAGTTTCACAAATGACTTTGCTTATTCGAATATATGAAACTACATTAGTTTTAATATGGCATGCTCTAGGCACTGGAAGCGGTGAAGGTCGAGCAATAAAGGGGGTCGTCTTCGGACTATAAATGGTGCTGGAAGAATCAGCCGATCAGTTTTCAGCTTAGGTGAAATTAAACCATTCGTTCCGTGCTCCGTAAAACCCTTTAAACGTTTTAAATTATCAACAGGCACTTGATCGCCATGAAAGACTTAAAGTCCAAATTCGTTAATGCTTGTGTAAGCTTAAATTCTAACATAAACAAGCCTTTTTTGTGCTGGAAGTACTAGTGAAAAGAAGCTATCACGAGCTGGAGATACAAGTTTACGAAAATGTCAATGTAATGGAACGAATGGAAAATATATATTTTTGTTATAATTTCTATTGTATATTACACAGTCTTATGCGAATGTAATATCTGATACTATAATTATATTGTTTTCTCTTACCGTTTGCTACAGAGTACAGGTATACGACAGACCATCTGAACCATGAGTTGACTTCAAAGGGAAGAGCGACGGGGTAAGGTAACACGTAGACCAAACGGTTCTCGACGAGATAAGTGTAAATCATCAAAATGAGGCTCGACAAATTGTAGGTCCAAACCAACATCTGGTTGAGTATGACGTAACTGACAGTGAGAGACCTCACAAAGTTGACATCGTCTCCCACCAAGCTCATCCATTTCTGCTCATTTCGATACTGAAGATACAAGATCTCCAATCGTTTCACGAGATCCATGGCTGAGTTTCGGTTCCTGTATATGAACGTCGTTTTGGTAAGACTCAAAAACCCTATTGCGGTGCATGGGACTAGAGCTGTAAGCTCCAAGAATTTTTCAGAAGTCACGTTAACCATGAAGGCCACCTCGCCAATTATCATTACGAAAAGGGTTATCCATAGTACGTAGTATCTGGTTGTGGCTTTTGGATTTTGTTCGAACGGTATGCCGGCCAACACCATGTTATACCTGACCGGTTTTAAGAGTTCTTCATAACGTGGCACTGAAAAGAAAATAAACTTTCAATGGAACGACCTTTTGTCTATGTATTAAATCACAAATACTTAGAAATATTACGCAATCAATGGATATTGTCAGAATACAATTGCCAGAAAATCACAATGAAGGCAAAAGTATTGTTTTTCCTTTAATGAAACGGCTTTGTCTTTTCCTTACCTGCGATTTTTCCAGTTTTCTTCTTCATATTTGTTTTGCTAAAATCAATCGACATTTGATAATGAATGAAAATAAATTATTGTTATTGTATGTATTCTAATTTAAAATGGTATACAGTAAGTGCCTTGGACGAGTTTTAAAAAAACCTGTTTTGTCAAAATAGTGTTTAATGTTTGTCTGACAAAAATTTTCACGAAATTCAGTGAGTTACAATTTTCGTGAAAATTTTCAAACGTTCACTTTTCATCAGATATTGATGTTTTGAGGTTTTAGGAAACTGTTTTGACTATTTAAAGCGACATGTCCTTATTACAACTGAAGAAACTGAAAAAAAGATCAGTTATATTAGTATCTTAACCCATATATTGAATATAGGGTTTATTTTTTGTAAATTTTCTTAAGAAGAAAGTTATTACGCATAAAAAATATTTATTTTGTTTATTAATGTTTGAGTGAAATAAGGTTAACAATGTGATTTCAATTAAAAGTATAATGAACCTCTTATTTTGAGAAACTAATTTTGATACATTCTTAAAAAATAAAGAAAACTTATTTAGGAATTTTATTTTAATTTATACAATTTTATACTAATATTTTTCTTTTAAGATACAATGGTCATTACAAGAGTTTAAACCATGAGCATGTTCTTCTGTGAATACATTTATTTTCAATAATAAATCGTGAATATGGTAAAAAATAAATTTATACAACAAGATTGACATACATACGTACATAAAATTTACATTAGTTCTGTCAATACTGAACTCTGAAAGAGTCAAAAATATTGTGGGCCTCCGAAGCCTTTAAATTTTCCTTTTATAATAAAAACATGACCTTGTCGTTTAGTACATCATGAAGACTACAAATGGAATCCATCATTTCATACAGAAATACCTTTGAAACATATTTAATAACAGCTCAATTTACAGGTAGGCTACACTTACCAATACGCTGTTACATTAATAAACGAGGCAGGAAAATCATTTAATAATTCCTTTATATCTTTTTGTGACATTAGTATGAATATCATATTATTTAAAATTTTCAACAATCACATTAAATCTGAATATTAATTGTCGCTGCAGCAAGCTCTATACGTAGTCAGCATTAAGGACGAAACTGTTTTAGGATGTCGATATATATACATACATATTACAAAACTTATATATATATATATATATATATATATATATATATATATATATATATATATATATATATATATATATAGATTTTAAAGAAAAATTCGACTTGTGATTTATAGCATTTAGGTAAACGTCACAAAGCGATCTAGTCGAGACATCTCATGAAGTTTCAGTAGGTTTTAGCGTCGTAATTGGCGTCGTCAATTTGTTCCTCTGAGCGTATCAATTAAATTAATCTACTAGCTGTCGTCACCTCCTGTGGGCTTTTGCGCCTTAAATGTTGTAGCGCCATCCCCGACAAAGGAGAACGCTTTATTTATTTAACGTTTAAAAAACACATAACTTGGCTCGGAAATAATTATGTTAAATGGAGGTTGGATAAATTCTGAACGCATCTTTTTTTTTAATTGTAGTAGTAAAATTTGAATATTCACGGCATCAAAATAGGTTCCTTGCGAATTCGTAATAATGGAACATGTATGGCGTTCGTTGGGGAGTGTGAGAAATCACGTCACTGCTCGCTCAACATTACAACACAAAGAAGTATAACAGAACGGCTTTTATTGTTCAGGTGATATAAATTGTGCCTAAAGAAAATTTGCTTGCTGAGGATAGATCGCTCATCTGTGAAATAATCAATTACGAATTGCACTGCAGAATATTTTTGACATTTAGACGTCAAAAGGGAGTATCAACCTTTGGCGAACAGAAAAACAAAAACAAGAGCGAAGCGTACTGACGTAGTCGTGAGCGTCTAAAACTCCAGAATACAACGAAAATTCGGTTAATCTCGGCGATTTACCTTCAATTAATCATCCGAAATATTTTCCCATCTCGACTTATTAGAGGTTAATTATTTTGTAAAAGTTTAGCAACCTCAAGCTTATTAGACGCCGCGCCTTAAGTTGTACCTGCTGTAATTTTCATTATGCCTTCATGCCCGTTTTGTTTGCTGACGTCTTTTTGATCTGACATTTAGACAAAAGTTAAATTATAGGCGTTGATGGCCCGCAATGGCTTCTGTGCCATTGAAAATTCTCTTTCCGAGTTTGTTCTTTGAACATTTCCTGTCATTTGGTTTATTAAAGGGGATTTATTGCTGTGTAAATATCTTTGAAGTACTAGACGAGTTTGGGTTCTGCCCGTCGGGGCATTGTTTTCATTTGAATGTTTTGTTAAAATAAATATGAATGAAAAGGTAACAAACAGTATTCTAAATGACCGCGCCGTGTCACTGTGGCTAGTCACAATAAACCTTCACAACATTTTATTTCTTCTTTTAAACCTCTTTGAAGGACGCAAGCGCCACACAGAAATATACATTTTATAAGAAGTTTAATGACGTTATAAATTACTTGGTCATTTTTAAATTGTAACTTACATCGACATATGTATTGACACAATATACGCCTGCCTACTTTGTATGAATTCTATTTTTCTATAAAAATCATAAAGTTAAAGCGCATATGACATTTATGTTCTATTTGCTTTCAATGTTAGATTAAGTTAGGTCTCTTAGCCAGTTTTCACGACCTTAGTGGGTTTTAAAAATAATCATAAGCCCGTTGTAAATATATAAAATAGTTATTATTCCGTCAAATTTTAAGTCTTAATGATGATTAATAATATCGTTATAACTAATTCACACTAGTGTTGTTAGATAGGATTAACCGTTTGTAACTTTAAACATTGTGCGGTTTGTGGTGTCATCGATATTACATTTCCAAAATGTTTTCGGGAATATATTTCAATAATTCGTCGTGCATTCCCTATAAATATTTCGCTAAAGTGGCTTCCGATATATACTTTTTTGTTATTTATTTAACATTTATTTCATTTATCAAACGCGTCTAATACAGGTCACGAGCAAATTTCATTTTTATTTTCGCCTGTATGTCGTTTAACATTTCGTATAACAACCCGTCCCGGCCAACATCCTGAACGCGGCGGTGTAATCAAATTTCCCTTTATGCTGACATGTTCAAATTGCCTTATCACACGGACTGAGCCGAAAATTGCCTCAGAAAAAATTAAACTCTTCCGTTTGTTCTCACATGCATCCTTATTAATCGGCTTATGAGGAACTTTTTCTTCCGGCGCGGAAACCTGTCAAACATGTTCTCACATGCATCAGTTAGGGTTTGCTGCTAAACGTTAGGATTTGGTAGTAGATGAGGTAACGGCTATATTTTAGCCAAAATTAGGCAGCTTCCCTGCCTAATTTTTTATGTTAGGCAGGGAAGGGCATTAAAGACAGTCCGCCTCTTCGTCCAAGCAAACAGGGTGTAGGTAATTTTTGAAATATTTACAAATCTTCCTATAAATCCAAAACATCTGAATTCCGTTTCAGTTACATTTAATATTTTTGAAAAATAAAGTTAGATATTGTACGAGGTAAGTCTTATACTTTTTATTGATGGCATAAAAAGTAATATTTTAATATGAGAATATATTGATAAATTATTATTATAAAAATACGCACAATGGAATGTTTGGATTGCTTTCGAAAAAGTAAAGAAACTGTTCATTGTTCACTGTATTTAACAGTTTTTTTTACTTTTTCAATTAATTTTATCACACGAAAGTTTTAAGTCTATGAATAATAATTACCGACGAAAAGTATAAGTCAAAGGGGGTCAAATATATGAAATATATTTAAATATCCTCCATTAAAAAAGATCCGATTGAAATGCAATCGCAGTCGAAGGTGAAAAATAAATATCTTTGGCTTAAATGCTATCCCGAAATAAAGTAATATATTATGCAAGTATATGTTTTCGAGTCCACAAAGAAAAATTACTTAGAAACATCGACAACATGTTCCAATATCCTCAGTATAAGACTGAAATAAAGAGTGCCGGTTGCATTAATTGAGTTTCAAATTGAAAGTTCAATACTGTATTTATTTGTAGAAGTTTTAGTAGTCTAATTTTAGAATTTAATTGTCTTTATTACTCATCAATCAAATTTCGAGTTCGTAGATCGAGTATGGTTTGGGACGTCATTTGATAAATTAATCAGCGAATCTAGCGGTTAGTCGAAATTCTAGAACTAAGCAAACTTCTCCGAGGAACTTAAGGACGGCTGAACCGACTGTTTTCAAACTCTCTTATAAGTTCCAGACTACCATAATCTATAGTAAATATGATATTATTTAATAGTGATGTAAGATGTCTGTCACTTTACTATTTGGAATAGTAACACAAGATTATAAGAGTCTCAGCACTATAGTTCGACACCACCGCTTCAAAATAGGGTGATGTAAATGTATTATAATATAAGATAATATAATGTACCGGAATTAGAAACGCAACCGAGATTAAAATAAGAATCAGGGTCTGAACGGAAAATGCGATCGGGATCATGAATGAAAACGGGTTCCGTAGCTGGTTGGAATTTTAGATGGTGTAGATACAGAAAAAAAATGAATTTTATTTTTATTATGTTATTTGCAAGCGAAGTCGGGCATGCTATTTACATAATATTTGGGTGGTGGTCATGCATGAGCGTCAAAATTCAGAGAAATTTTCTTCAAAAAAAAAAAAAATAACGGTGTTCGTAAAAGAATTAATATAATTTTGATTTGTATTTACGATTCGAAAATGACCTGAAAATGTGTAGTTTATGCCGGAACTTGAAAATATGTACTATCTGAGGGTAACTTTCTTAAAAAGATGACAAAATAATTTAGTGCAATTCAATCATCTGCTTGGTGGAATCAAAAGCGAAACGAATGAGAAATTTTCGTTACTATATTAAATCAAGCAAAAATAAGGTTATATTTAAACGCAAAATTATTATGCTGATACGGATTACAATGAAATACGGATGGAATTATAACGGAATACGTATTCAAATACGGCGGCGAGTATTAATCACGTGACGGCTACTTGTATCGGACGTATATATGACCTAAAATATCGGATTCACGGCCGTTGTGATAAAAATACGTTCCCAGAACCCCGTATTTCAATGCCGTCAATAAACACTAAGTCAGCGGCACTTAAGCAGATTTAAATCCTGCATTGCGGAGATATGGCTCGCGGCGCACGGGCGCAGGTGGCGACCGCACTCCTCGCTGAGTAACGACGGCCATAAAGAAAAACTCTGCGACGACACGTTACTGACTTCGGCCCGTTTTTTCTCTCGGTACAATCTAGAAACATTGTATAAAGTCGTGTAATATTACGTGTTTTGAGAGATTCATGCTTTAAGTTGTCCGTTACTAATATTCTATTCTAGTGAAGAAAATCTTGAAATATGGATTTAATGTATTTGTTTATGTATTAAACTGTTATTCAAGAAAGAAACCGAATGGAGATGTGCCGGCCAAATCTAACTAAACCGCCTGGCGGCCTAACTTTGTTCCACATCAATTTATATCCTTTGGTTCCATAATTCATAGTTATGCATATTTTCATAAGAACATATTTACACCACATAAAATTACTGCACATATCACGTAGATAGATCATGTGGTTCAGAATTACAAATTATTCGATTTGGTCTCTATGATTCATGAGAAAATCGACATGCATAATACGTAATATTGCTTATATTTGAAAAATATAAAGTATAGGTTCACTTAAGCTTGTATGACACTATATTTTAAATAGTACGGTAGCATATTTCATAACAACTAACGCCACTTCGCATCAAGAAGCGACACAATTAATGACGATCTATTGGCATATGGCGGAGAATTTTAATAGATTCCAGAAAAACTGTAAGTGGAAGCGAGGATTATACATAGTAGTTAGATATAAACACCGTAGGTACGAAAAGCACACACAAATTCCTATATTCTAATACAACGAATTCAGATTTTTTCAACACACGCAGAAACTCCACCAATATAGATGTTTTAGCACCCGTGCATAGAAGAGCGAACGTAAAATTTATTTATCGTTACACTATATAATATGAATGACCTACTACTAACTAGTGCGATACTTGTCCAGTTGTATGATATTTA
Organism: Eumeta japonica; assembly: GCA_005406025.1. NCBI lineage: Eukaryota > Metazoa > Arthropoda > Insecta > Lepidoptera > Psychidae > Eumeta > Eumeta japonica. The sequence continues at coordinate 102,023 of BGZK01001148.1, forward strand.
GTTATAGACTATTCTAAACGTGATGTAATGACTGGATTTTTTTTATTAGTACTTATTTAACGAAAAACGAGTATGTGAGCCGCTAGAGAGTAGATGGTCACCGCCGTCTATGGACAGTAGCAAATGTATGGAAACTAGTTGCTAGTGTCCGTATCTGTTTTCCTAAAAAGCCACATAAAAGTTTAAATAAATTGGTCTATATTTTTTTTAATTCTTTTTATATACATACTTAAGAAGATTATGTGATAAAGTTTTATAAAGTTGTATATTTCATTTCAAAAAATGAAAAATTCATTTGGACTTTTTGATATTTTATTAACATCATTTGATGTTAATGAAATATTTTTTTATAAAATGTTTCGTTACAGCTGTTTTCGCATTTAACAATGATATTAAGTACCTTTTAGATATTTTTTTTTTATGTCCGTTGTTGATGAATAGTTTATCAAGAAATAAATTAGTTTCATATGTTTCAAATCTTTTTAACTGTTTTGTTGTCATTTTAAAATAATGAATTATTAAAAATTCTTTAAAAAAAATTAATTCTTTAAAATCGGTTTTTATATTACCATTGCTTAAATAGTTAAGACATTCTTTTTTCTTTAAAAAACATAATTGGTATTTCTCAATGGAGTATCAAAACAAATTTTTGTATCAATAACTTAATTGTCTATTAAGTTAAAAATTTATTCTTAGGAAGCGAGCAACGCACTGGTGACTCAGTGCGTTGTCTTCTTGTCAACAGTGACAAGAGGATTCACCCTCACAGGGGGTTGCTAGTAACTGATCTAGCGGATCATTTATTGTCTGCTGGCTAACATACTCGTTTGCCCCTAAAAAACAAATAACTAATTGAAAATACAAGTTAAATTACGTTTAGTATATAGATATCTGATGGAGACATGAGTGGGCTGATAACGGAGAAAGAAGGCGGGGTAGAGCGGAAAGTGGGGGTAGGAGGGGAGAGTGGACCACTTTCGTTAATTGCTCAAAACATAAAAGTGTAAGGCTATTACTTTACGTCTGTATTCTGTGAGAGTGTGATATCTCAAAATTTTGTGTTACTCGATTTGTATTAAAAAAAAAACCTTCAATAACACGGAGTTTAATGGCGGTTTTTAGTGGCACGCAAAATCTAAAAACGATTTTATTAAAGTAATCTACAATTTAAGTCCATTTTTAATTTCTATGTCTTTCTTTATAAAATGTGTTGTATTATTAAATGATAGGATGTATTTAATTTTAAACCAAAACACTCAATCTAAAAGACTGTCTATCAGATTTGCTTGTTTGAACTATACCGAAAATTTATTTTCTATTAAATATTTGATAGAAATATTTAATATTAAATAATAGATTAATTACATTATCGATAAAACGGTTTCTATTTTATACTTCCGTTTATTTATTTATTTATATATTTATACAACACTCCCATTATTCTAAATGAATAATCTGCTGTATGAAAAAGTATAAAAATTTTGTAGAAACAAAATATTATTTAAAAAAAGAAGAAACATATGAATATAAAAGAAAACGTGGCAGTTTTAATATCAAATAATTTTCAACGTGTGTAATAAATACTTCAATTAAACATAGATATCATTACAAAGCGTATGTTATCAGGTGTTCAGGGAAATATCATCAGGCAGACGTCAGATAAATACGACAATATATTGGGCAGAAAAAAATAATCCCTATCAACATCTATTCGTGATCGAATGTTATTTATCGGACTTGTTATTCACATTATTATAACGATGTTGGAGAAATCAACGACCACCACATCAATCGTTCGAACAACCTGAAAGGAATGCCATTTATCGAAACTGCTCCGTAAAGATTACAGAGGGTTTTCCATAAAGGGAAACGCTGAATATGGTTTTCGTAAGACCTGCAGCGGGGCGAATTCATAGTTGCGCATTATACAACGGGACGAATTCATAGTTGCGTATTATAAATATGTAGTATGAGAATTGTGAAATAGATCGTTATGAACTTGTTCATGATTTGAACAATTTTATGTCTGTTAATGTCAAGGTAAGCGAATTTAGAATTTAAAACAAAATATTTTTTTTTTGTTTATATTGCGTTTAGAATAAAATGAGAAATATTGTAATTTGTTATATAATAATAGCGACTGTCTGAGTTTTGTATACATATCTAATTCCGAAGTCAATATAAATATACTAATTATTTTTCTGCTCATTTTAAAAAGTGACCAGTTTGTACCTGTAAAAAAATTGATACAGTGAAACATTGCATATTTTAAAATATACACGATAACGATTTTACGTTAATAATTATTTAACAATTCAGGTAAAATATTTTTAAAAATCGTGGTGAAATTCTCCACATTATTATTGACTTTAGATAATGCACTAAGTATGCATTTGTTGTCAAGCGATAGATGCATGAGAAAAAGTCTCGCCAAGATAGCATGTTAAAGTTTGCGTTCAACAAACTCTCGCTTGGTCTATGAAAATAAATAAATGCAGCTTTTGTATTTTTCAGGAATTAAAAAAAAAAATCTTAATTTTAACCGTATAATTGTTATGGTTCAGCGAGCATACAAATATCGTCAGTTTACTACAACATAAAAAGGTCTCTGACAAGGAATTCCGAAAGTATTCCAACATGCACTGAACCAGGGTCATCTATAAAAACGGGAACAGAAGAGAAATGCATCTAGCTCAGGGAGCCAGCGGAGGGGACCGGTATAATAGCAGAGGCTTAATCGTCCGAGCAAACATACCGATGCAAATATTGCGCCTTTTGTGACGTAACGAGGTGAAATACATCTTCGGAGCTTTGTTCGTGCGGAAGCTGTGAAACGTGATCCCGCGCGGAAACATCGAAGCGACTCGGAGATATAGCTATATCAAAGCTTCTTTTTAACAGCTCCGGTTGAACAATACTGTGTACGTCGATAAGGAAATTTATTTTAAATTTTTTTGTTATATAATATATTTATTACATTTTAAAAACACCCGACGATTGCAAATAGTACTCACACCTTTTTTTTAGTACAGACTTGTCTGTTGCATGTAAGGCATGTAAATATATTTCTTCATCAAAAGTGCGGAGGAATTTTATGTTTTCGGCGAGATATATTGGTCCCGAGATTTTCAAAAACTTTGTTTTAGTTTTAAATTTTCAAATTTTTGATAATCTCAAATTTTCTTAGCAAGAAGTTAAAATATAATCATCTGTACATTGATCTGCATCGCGGTTTATATTTCAACTGCAAGTATAACTTTGTAATAACTACTCTTCTACCTATAGGTGTTTTCCAATTATTATTTAGCGGCTGATCTTTTCCTTGTAATAATTGTTTTCATATCGTAATATTTATGCTTTTTCGCTTTATTTTCTTCCGTGGTATGTTTTTAATATGATAAAACTATTTTGCACTTTTTTTTTCTGAACATATATAAAAATCGATTTCTCTTCGTTACTCTCTCTAAAATTCAAAAAGGGCTTGATCGATTTAACTGATTCCTTTTTTGTTGTGTTCGTAATTGTCAGGGCAAGTTTTGTATAAAAGAAAACAACCCTTTTCTATTCGTCCGTCTGTCTCTTTTCCGGGATATCTTTGAAACAGCCAAACCAATCACGATGCGGTTTTCACTGTAAAATAGAGGAGCTCAGAGCTATAGTTAGGTACTCTTATCCCTTAAAATTTAGGGTTCCTGCCTGAAAACTGAAAAGCTTAAAACGCGATAATTTATAGGAATTACATCAAAGGTGGACCGGTATCGATAACGGAAGCAGAATCGAAATCAGGATATAGATCGAGACATAAACGAACATGCTGAGCGAGATTGGGACGATGACACAACGTCAACAGTCAGTATAAAAGATGTAGCAATTTATTCTAAGATTATATGGGCTAAGACGTGAATGAAAGTTATCTACAATAAAAATTATCAAGAGTTTCATATTTTTAAGGACCTTGGAATGTAATAAGGACCCTCATAGTTTAACAGATTTCAACAAAATTTTGTATGAAGGTTGTTTAAAACGAATGGAACGATATACAATATATTTATTAAGGTTCGATGAGAATTGCTAAGAATGTTTATAGTTTAACGAATTTCAATAAAATTTAGTATTCGATAGTCGGAATCCAATAAAAGTACAGGCTACGTATTTCTTTTTGGATTCATTGAAAATCACTAAGAACTTTCATAGTTTAACCTTTTTCATTAATATATAATATGGAAAAAGCTGGAAGCCAGTGAAATATACAGGATATATGTTTTAAGGTACCGTGAAAAATATTAATAATTTACAGTTTGATTATTTTTTTGAAATTTGCACAAGTTTTCTTATTAACACAGAGTAAGCGTTTCGAGTGGTTTATGGTTTCACGTTTATATTCTGTGAAATTAATAGGTACCCCAATAGGCTTGACCAAGTTAAACGAAATTTGACTATAAAATATTTTAATCCAAAACAAAAGTATGTAGCTTATATTATTTTTTAAATTCATAAGTAAGAGTTCAATCAAAGTAATTAAAAAACGTTATCATGTAACCGGTTGAGCTGATATTTTGAGTTTTCTCTTGTTTATTTTGTCGGTCAATTGGAGTTCTGAAGAAATGACTAAGAACCGGCATTGTTCACTTTATTCAAGAACAAAACGATCCGGGAGCCGCGACGCGATAGCTACTACTAATATAAATCTATTTAAGAAAGTGGAGCTGAAGGAAAAATTCAAAAGAATAGAAAATGTATCTATCTGGTTTTGTTTGTTTGTTATATCTCTATGACTTAATTACTCACTCATTTCATGAAATTTGCTAAAGAGACAACTTGCATCGTGAAGATGGATACTTACGTACAAAGGTGCCTGTCTGCCATACACTTCTTATTCTAACAAATATACAGATGTTCGTTAAATTTCCATGACAAATCACTGAGCAATTTGATGAAATTTATCATAGAGATAGTTTGCATCTTAAAGTTGGGCATCTATTACATTTTATTGTAGACAATGATATCAGAAGACATAGTCGTAAAAAAGAAACCACACTAACGCAATAATCGAAATAAGTACGAGAAGTTTAGTTCATGAGGGCAAAGTCGCGTTTAGAATCGGGTTAGTTACGCTGATTTTAAAAGTACTTTCATACATAGAAAGATAACATTTTGCTATTAGAATCGAGAACGCGACTAGGGTCAGAATCGATAGTGTAACCGAGATCAGAATCAGGGACAGTATCTGAATTAAAATTAAAACCGAGACTAAGATCGATATTATTAACAAGACGATCGATATGAAGATGAAGGAATTCGTTTTAATTTTAATTTGATAAAAATGCGAACGTATACTATTCGGACATGCTACCTAACGGAAGAGGTAGAAAAATGTCTACTAAGCCAACTCGTTAGAGAATAAGTTTTTAATCTTCCTGTTTACCATTTGTTAGAATTGCAATGGTGAATCAAATGTTATTGATATCAAAATGGTATGCAATGGTATACGATAAGGTACATGGCTTGGCAATTAACACAGTGATAAATTAATCTCGTATCATCGTTGATATTGAATTATTCCTTTGCAAACATCTTTAGATAAAATAGACTAATATCAGGAAAATAGATTAGCATTAAAATACTTTTAAAGTAATGGGCATTAAGTAAAAACCAAGTTTCGTATTATTTATCATTAGTTTATAAATAAAAAGTTCCAAATCCGATAGCAATTAATTTCGTAAACGACATACATTTATTCATTCTTGAGTAAAAAGAGTTTTTAACATTTCTTTTCAATTATTATTCCTTTTCAACTCCTGGTTTGTTTAAATGCACATCTATCTTTTACTTTTTCTTACGATAATTAAGATTTCAATGAAAATATATATTTCCCATAGATATATTTTTAGGGTTTCGAGCCAAAATGGTAAAAACGGAATCCTAATAGTTTCGTCATGTCCGTCCGTTCGTATGTCACAGAGGCATTTTATTCAAAAACTACAATATGTGTGTATATGAAATTTTGGTGTAGATGTCTTGTATGAGCCGCTACTTATTTGGTAGTTAAATATCAAAAATAAATATTTCTATCACTACATCTGTTACATACATCTGTAACAGAAGCTGAAGAATATTATTTTTAGGAAACATCAACGAATGATACATATTTTGACAGTTCTTTTAAAAATACTTTTTTTTTACAATTTTTCTGATTATGTGAATAAATTCCAAAATAATCGCTTTGAAAGTCACAGAAATTGTATCCCTCCACTTTAATTTCTAAACCGTATGTCCAAAAATATGATAAAAATAATGAAGATAAAGTTTAATAAATACTTTTAACGAAAATTATTTTGAACATGGACGGATATACTGTTTTTGAGTTATTGTCGAAAAACTGCGCTTTTCGACAAAAGACGCAAGTGCCATGCAAAAGAGCTTATCTTGCTCTTTTGGTGATGCACTTTAGTTTACACTAGTATAATAGTAATAGTCTATATATTCACTTGTTTTTTTATTTATAAGCGACTAAAGTGCTTGTAACTATTCTGTGCGAGAACCATGGAAAACGTGTAGCAACGTACTTTTTTCATCTGTAGTATATTTCTATGTAGTAATGGCCTCGGAATCCTATAATGAGCATGGTCTGACATGCTCCTGGCCAGTTTTTTTAGAAATTTATATAAAAAAAACAACAATTCGTTTTTTTTACTTTTTCGATCAACGATCCAAAATTTAGTAAACTATATTAATATTATGTGCTAATTGACATATGATTGTAATAAATAATGATTAATATGAATTAAAATGTAATTGAAATATAATATAATATATAATTAGAGATATAAGCGATATCCACGACGTATGATCGTGAGCCACTTGCAACCAACAGTGATACGTAATCGAAGAGGGTCCTCTCTGCGACGTGCGCTACGTGGTCGCCATTCTGGAACCTGTCTTTCCCAGCGGTTATCAATTAATAGTCGAATATGAGTATCATCTTTAATTATTTGTAAGCTCACACTGTTTTCCAAAGGCAGGCAGAGATCACTGACTTCTATGTGGTTTTTACATACCTCTCCTTTTTCACTGACGTTCACTAATTGTTGCACGTTAGAGTCATCGTTTCCATGCGTTATAAATATGGCCTATTTTTAATATAGCCAATTATTTGGTTTACATAAAGGTTTCTGGAGTGACTTGTACAGGCTAATAGTTTTATTACACGTATTCGTTCTGTATTTTTTTTTTAGCAATCTAATATCATTGGTACCTTCCAGGTGGCCCGACAACATCGACACACCCTTTGTCATGCTATTGTAACTAATAAATTTTCTACAATAAAGATAATTTTAATTAAATAAGAACTGTCTTCAAAACTCAAAGAATATATTATTTTTGGAGTCGGTGGTAATTGAAGACAAATTGGAAGCAGTCGTGGTTTCTTGAACGAAGAAAATATCCTTTTAATTCCATACTTTACGTTATATAGCCGTTCTCACAGTCATTTAGTTCTATGAGAAAGACTCTCTATACTTAAATACCAATCACATTATCAGAGTATTTCCAGATAGACAACGGAGCAATATCGTATTCGGCGATAATTCTTTCAGAAGCAATCAATGTCGTAGGAGGTTACAGTTTTATCATATCAGTTTATATAATTCGAGGCGCGTTCATTAACTATTAAAATCTATTTCGCACTACGTAACACGGCGCCGTGCGTTACGTCGTATTCCGTAACCGTAATTCAATGGTATTATGAAGTTTAGAATTGCTAATGAGTCGAGTTGAGCAAGGTATTACAGTGATAAATTGACATAAATACGTGTTTGCTGTATAATATGAGTGTATAGAGAGTGACTGAATATCATCGTTGGCTTTCTTATACCTGTTTTATTAATATCTGATATGGTAAAAATCGAAATTAAATGTTTTGGAGTACGCTTTTTTTCTCACTCAAACTTGTCTTGTTTTTAAATCGTTCATTTTGTTTTTATATTATTGAAAGAACGTTGAAATGTGAAGACTTTTAACTAGGAATAATTTCTGAAAAAAAAATCACTTTCTGCAAGTCTTCGTGCACACTTTGCCTTTTCAGCCAACGAGCCAAAGTAAAAATTAGGCAAAAAAAGAAACTAGGTAAATGAAAATTCAAATTGCAGTTGTCGACTGTCACTATTCACTAGAAAACGCGAAGATCTAGATGTCCCGAGATTAAACATTAAAACTTTACTTTCTTCAACGACTTGAATAAAAGCTTTTGGAAGTAATTCGGTCTTTAGCTTCTATTAGAAACGGAGAAATACGTACGGTCGTAAAGTTTTCTGCGTCAGATGGGCGTATCGTAACTCAAATTAAAGGTGTTTTGAAGTTTCACCTTTCTAGTTGAGCACTGGTCACACAGAGGTAATTAATTATAAACGCAAACTATCGAAGTCTGGGTATTCTCATCGCTGTCGATGAATAGAGCTATAATGTAGATGATAGAGATAAAATGTTAAAGGTGATCTTAAAAAAAGATCAATTTTTGAAGTTCAGAATGTGGGAGAAAGAGTAAAAGTTTGCACTGAATGTGTTTTAAACATTCGAAAATAATCTTTTCTTTACTATAGGATAAAAGCACGCAGAGCAGATATTACATTCCCTTCATCTGAGTATTTTTATCACAGTGGTCTGAGTAAACCTTTACGTCGTTTAATAACGGTGGACGAGACATATATTTACGACTATAAGTCAGTTTAACTGGTGGATAAAATATGGTGGGTTTTAAACGAAAATGGCCAAGACGAATTTATCTGGCTTTTTTGACTGAATTTAGCTGCCAAAGCGATAAAGATTGTTTTATGTGACGTTCAACGACCAATATTAGGAGATTACTTCGGAAAAGGAAGATTAGTAAACGATTGCTTCTGTGCGAAATCATTTAAAATATTAATCCAGTTAATAAAACTGACAAATATGCTTTGTTCTCAGTTGATGCTAAGGCATGATTACGTTCAGCGTATGTTCTGTGATGGGTATAAGTGCCTTTCATTTTAACCGTTTATGGAATACATACACTAGGTATTATGTAGAAATATTCAAACTTTCCGCTGAAGTATGGCTAATGACGTGTTAGGACTCGCATGTCAGTTTTACAAATAATAATGCCTGATTTTAAAATTTACTGGAGGATTCTGAATTGGTAGCAGCAAAGGATGCTCTAGTTCATAAGACAGGTTTGCGCACCGCAACCGCCCACCGACTCGAATTAGACGTATTTAGTCTAGAAACAATTGAGCTGTTTCAATAAATTTCGAATGGCTTTATCGCTGTGCAGCAATTCTAGTTTCTCAGCAAAGAAAATTGACTGAATCCGCATGATCCAGAAAAGCAGAATATCGGTACTCTCTTCCGTCATAAAATTCTTTGTAGATTTCTGTCCCTCAAACTTCTTAACGGCAGAAATAAAAAGAATTTTGTTATAGAATTGTAATTATTTACCAACTAACATTTGGGAATCAGCGATTAGAGTGTTAACGCAACGGTTTTAATGCCCGGTAAGTCAGTTAGCTGGTCATCTGTTAACGATAACGACTGTGAGGATGATGCCAACCATTGTATAATAGATTCTATTAGTGTGGATGACCTTTCAAAATTGATCGCTGGTAGCGTTCTGTCATTAACATGGCAACACGCAAATATAAAAGCTCTGCGGTTACGGTAACGCGCACTCGCAGAATTTTTATATTCGGGATATCCTATTTTCTTTGAACACTAGGAAGGTGTGGCGATACATCCGAAGCCGTCCAAAGCATCGAGTTTTCCAAATATCCGCTAAATTGGGCAATTCCCGCGCGAAAGCATTCCAATTCAACTGTTAATCTAAGGGAAAGGCGTTCCGTTCCAGCCTAAACACGTTAACCATATTCATTGAATGAAGCACAAAGCCGAAAAAAAACCAACATTTTGAGATACGACTACAGTTCGAGACAGCAATTCGATAATGAGGAAATAGACACTTCGATTTGGCCAATTATTATTTGTTGATAGATTGATATTAAATGTAATATTGACATTGTATACATACTTGTAATTATAATAATCATTAGTTTTAGTCTTCTATTCATAATAATATTAAGAAAAAAGTCTTTATTGTGATTTCAATTTCAAAAAAAGAAATTGAATCAATTAACGGCAATTTTATAAAGTAATTGTGTTTACTGCACACAATATAACGAATGTGTCGTCATAAAAAAAATTAATGAGTTATTCATTAAAGTATGTGTTTATCGTAATTAACATACGAGTGAAACATCATAAAAACGACTTAAAGTTCTTCCCAATGAATTGTTCATAAGAAATATGTCAACATTGAAGAGAACTTTTTATTATTAAAAACTTAAAAGAGTATCAGAAAAGCTAAAACATGTAGATTAACATGTAACAAAAAGATGATAATGAATAAGTGTAGGTAATAAACAAAAATCAAACAAACAGATATTTAAATTCTAGACGCTATTCATACTTTTTGTACTTAATATGTTCAACTCCCATAAAAATACTAATATCTACCATCAAACAGTTATGAATAGAGAGGAAACTAACTGAACTCTATCTCAATTAAAACTAAAGTATAATGTAATTGCTGATTATTTATTTAGTTTTATTAGTGGGTTTAAATAACGAGAACATAGACTGCTCGTAACGTACCTATTTTATTGACTATGTTGCATTTTATTTTCACATAATTTATCAAATAATAACATATCCCACGTAACCGAAAAGCATCGTATAAAAACCTCTCATTTTTTGAGTTTTAAACAATTTTTTTTTAAGACCAGAACACAGATTTAGATTTTTTATTTAGCAACTAATTAATTATACTAAGCTTTTAAATCTTCTTCAAAGTAGTTCTATTTATATTTTAATGCTTTCGCCGTTGTGAGGGCTTAAAGACGCAGAAAAGTACCTAATGGGACATCTGTCTTCTTTTATTATGGTTTTCACTAAAAACGTCTGGAGTCGTTTTCTGGTTCGAAGCGTTTTAAAATAGCTACGGACGTATTCAGGCACAAGCAGTTTAAAATTATGCGTCGCAAATAAACAATAACATTTTCATGTTGACGCGCCATGCTCGATATCTAAAATAACGTTTTATATTGTCATATTTACCTAAATCTAAATCATATTAGCGTGAACATAAAACAGTATACAATCTGAACTTTTAATAGATTATTTTACTGAATCCGAAACTATTACATCGTTGAAAGTTACTTTTTAGTTAGTATGTATGACTTAGTTAGTATGACTCATGACGGTTGACGTAATTTTGACGTCATAACTATAATAATTGAATCTTTTTAAGGTCACAGAATTACTGTGAACTTCGTTAAGCTTAAGGAGACCATTAAATATGAAAATATAGCAACCATGTGCACGCAACTCAACAAAATCGGTCTACGTCTCTATGTTAATGACGTGTTTCAACGCAATGAACAACACTATTCTAAGGCTGTCTCCTTTATCGATGGTCCCTTTGCACGCATTCCCGGTCCCATACAAAGTGTCATCCGCATTAAGACGAGTACACGACAAACTCAAAGGCTCGTCTATGCAAATGACACGAGCGAGACACGAACAACATTCGCATTAAGCCGCCCCCGATTGTCCGCCGCCGTCGGTGCACACATTATAATATAAATTAATGCGTAACTTAAAGCTCCGCGAGCTCTCACTTATCTATGGAAATTCGGGATAATACACTCGCTCGAAGCGGCCGCGGTATCGGCGCGGGCAGATTATCTCGACTCGTGCCAGGCAACTGCGTTTCAGCGTGCGACTTAGCTAGAAGTAGACAATATCAAGCTAGAGAAAGCATCTTCGTTTTATCTCAAAACGTAAGAGAACAGAGAACGAAAATACATACGTTCGGAGGCGGCTTATCTATACATCACTCATCTGAAATAGAAGATCTCAGGCAACTGGAACTCGGTTACTAGGCGAGTCGCACGTTTGATTACTGCGACACGTTTTATAAGTCTGGTTGTCATGGAAGCAAAGAAGTGTAGCGCCGTCCCCAGATTGGACTACATTAGCCCTAGGCAGACTGATTAAAGTAATTCTTAACCCTTGCAAACGAGCGTGCCACCTATATGTGGATAAAACAATGTTAGGGGTTAATATAAAAATAATAAAATAAAAATGCTTTACCCATATTAAAGCTCTACGGCGTTTTTCATAGCCAAATGATCGTTAAGCTTCGGTCTTTTAATGTAATTACGTCTTTGTTAAATTGTGCTCTCACGATTGATATTTTTAGTCGGTTATGTTTTACCTTTAAAAATCTAAGAGAACTTTACGAAATTATGAACCTAAACCTAACGTAATCACATATGAGTTTCAAAAGGTTCCATTCTCACTTCGTTTTTGATGTGCGATTTGAAAACAATGGAAACTGGAAGTTACTTTAGGAAATCAAGTATAAAAATTTAATAACCCAAACAAAAAAAAATAATTTAATAACACGAGTTCGCGAGTAACGATAGAATAAAACTTCAAAGGTAATCAAAATTCAGTAGCTAGTTAAATTTTTGAAACATGAAACGAAATTGAAACACAAAACGGAAAACGCAAATTACGTTAGAATTCAGTTGTATAAGTGATCAAATTTCCGTGAATTTCCACGAATAGACGAAATTAATTTCCTTTCAAAGAAAGACCGCTCGAGTTGAGAAGTGTTTGCCCTATTAAATGCATTACATCACCCCTGTTACGTCTTATTGATTAGGGTTGGAAACATATTTTCGTCTTCATCCTTAAACATATAATTTGACAGTACGAATATTATTGAATATTCATCAAAATTATTATTTGAGGACAATGCGATAATATGATGATTTACGTGGCCTAGAGTCAAGAGAAGCTCGCTTATTTCATAGAGATTCAGGGATTCAGCCTTGATTTGTAAAATATGTTTGTAATTTAAAAAAAAATCCTTATGTATGTACTTTCGTGTGCTCGTAAATAAGTTATGCTTCTTTGAGGAAACAATAATATATGTAAACAGAATAAATTAACATACCAAAAACAATTAGAATAAATTATTTATTAAATAATAATGTAATAACATTAATAATTTATTATGTAAACAAATAAAAATAATACATACCTACAATCAACCTCAAATCTAAAAGTCGGCTTGAAAAAGTTTATATGAAACCATTTCTAGCACTAGCATTCATAATAAATTATCAATAAAGATCATTTACCACTATCTATAATTAAAAAACACACGCATGTTCTTGTAGATTCAAAAACATTTGAAAATTATTGATAATGGCTTGAATAATTGTTATTAGCTCTCACGCGAGCGTAAACATACATGATATATATCCTTACTTTTACTCAGTTGGTAGTCGTTTTCTGCAAATCTTGAAAAACATTTAGCAACTAACTTCGTGGTGTTGATTTAGATGTCGGTGTGCGCGCCCAACGAAAAATTCACTTTCATCATTTTTCTTTACAAACCAAAAGAAATATAATCTCAATAAATGCTTTCCAAATCTGCATATTTTGATTGATAAACAGTGATGGTCTAGTCGTTAGTGTGTTGCTTTAGAATCAAAATCCTGATACGAGACAATCAACCGATGAGTTTTTTCAACTAGTGTCAAATTGAATCATTCTCTGAATGTCAAAGAGAAGACGCTATTTCTCGGCCCCAAATATATTACTTGATTGGTAACAATAGGATTTCTGCAGCCTTTATCTCGAATTCGTGCAACGTAGAAGACTTAAGATCTAAGTGCCCCAGCATCAAGCACCAAGTAGCAAAACACTGGAAAGGTAATTTCTTTGCAGTGATGTGGTAATAAGATGGCGAAAATAACAAGACTCAGTTTGTGAATCCCATTTGTGTTTAACAATGTTCTAATGTCAATAATCATACGAGGTATGGCAGGAGACCTGTGAAATTTTTGTTTTGTATTCTCATGATTTCAAGACCCAAATCTTTTAAAATGATGGGTATGGACCTACAAGTAAGTCTTGACTTTCGATTTATTGTTCATGCATTTGTTTTCTAAGTAAATGTTTGTCTCATCTGATATTTTATTATGATTATCTTTTCTAAGTATTAGAAGCAGAAACAACAAGTTATTATTTACTTTTGTATAATTTGTTGTCGAATATTTTAATAAGAGCATTTCACCAAGTGATTTTCACTTGTTTTTTGAGTATCCTTAGACTTATTCAGTTTTCTTAATACACAATTATATTTGGTTTTCGTCCTCATCCTCTTTAAAGTGAACTTATTACGGCCGTAATTGCGGATTTATTTCACAATTTTGATATAAATACCCACGAATCCGTATTACACTCGAAACTTCAAGTATCTTTTACAGGGTGGAAATGTATAACAATTTAGTAATTGTTCTATATTTCGGTTTTGTGTATATTACATTATATATTCAAAAATATTGAATCATATTAAGATAAGAGAAAAGTATTGAAGTAGCGCTGTAGTGAGATTACACGAGCCACGAGTTCGGGTCCGCAAACCTGCATCACTAAACATCTTTCGAACATGTACAATATCATGTGTGTACAATGTTATGCTGAAGTGAAGTACTATATGGGATGTAAAAGTACAAAATTATACAAATTTAAACAAGAGTAATTGCACTAGGAGTATTAAGTTATAGATGTGCTCCCCAACTAGCAATCGACAGGCTGTGATGATATGTGATATAATGAGCGCAACTGTTCACTTTGCTACTTGATACTCCTGGCACGCTGGTGGACGTACTTGCTCATCTTCTCCCAATCATGTGCTATGTGAGCACGAACATGGGTAAAAATTATATGCTAATTAGATTGGCGGTTAATATAAATAAAGATTTTAACACTTAGATGTTCGATGTCTGTCAATCCTCTCAAATGAATATTGAATTCGTTTGATGACGATTCGTAATGGGAAATAGATTCAAGGATTAGCGGTAGATTACATGCTGCATGTTGTAGCTTAGCGTCTAATTATGAATTTCCGTGAAGTTATGTTTTGCATGATACGAGTAGAATATGAGTTTCGGATAATGTAAATTGACATATATTAGAATTTCTCATAAGTAATTTTATATTTGGCTCTGAAATCGATAACCATCAATCTCAAGTACTTACAATTGAAAAGATAAAAGGTAAGTTTCTCCGAAACAGTTCGGTGTAATCATGTAAAATAAAAATAAAATTACAACAAAACTGTATTTGTGTTCATTAAAATTGTGCCAAAAGAGGATTTTCCGAAAAAAAAAACTTTTTACGTCTATTATAATATATGACATAATTTAATAGTTATAAAAGAACTTAGATTGAAATTGGAAACAGCAATGTATTAAGAGGAATCAGTTTGCAATCCCCGCTATATACATCAGTAGAATCTGTCCGAATTGCTGAGATAATATTGAAATTTTTAAGAACAAAAATATATCATATCTCTCGTGTGATAGAGTACCGTTTAAGAACATAGAATAAATAGTCTCGATACAAACAAAAACTAATACGTATGCGACATACGAGAGTGCTTCACGCGATTCTGTAATATATTACGATCGTATAGCAAAATAAATTCCGGTGCTGAGCTTGCATGAATATTGCTTCCCACGTCAGCCCATCGCGGTCGCCCAGGTGGCGAACGGGGCATTCATCTTAAGTTATAGCGCATGCGGAGCCCGGTTTAGAATCTTAATCCGGAGCCCCGAAGTGAGGGGATTGTGGCGTGGCACCGGGAGAAGTCGGTCTTATCGAAGTTTACTGTGGCGTGTTTGATAACCGGCCAAGTGCACTATCGGCTCGCGCATGCCATAGTCCCGTAGTCATATTCAATAACACTAATTTAAGTTTTATATCACGTATATGTTCATTCATTAGCTGCTATTTGTTTTGTGGAGCATGTACCTTAACAGCGACACGAGGATTTTGGCATTTTGTGTTGTAATGGGAATATTAAAAACTTCTTTTTAGAACATTTTATGGACACTGTCTCTCTCAATGTTCTTCGAATTGTGCTTGTTCGTACATAATATGACTGTATTTTCTTGTTTGATTATCGATAAGTTTTTAAATATTGATGTATGTGTTGAGATCAGTGATTGTTATTTTTAAACCTGACATATTATTTTCATGCATTACAAAGAATTTTCATTACATCAAATAAAGTTATTTTGTTTGACGTTGTAATAAAATTTTGGCTGTAATAATCAGTTATAATTTATATTTGTAATTCCAAACAAAGAAATGGACAAATATCCTTGTTATTTTAATTTGTTTGTATTTAATTACATCATTGAATGACAACTAAAGAACTATAAAAAGTGTTTTTTGACAAGTGGATCTGATATAGTATACATCTAACGAAAAAATATATAAGCACACTGTAAGTACTAGAGATTTCATTTATAAAACGGAGCCAAACGATCTCATGATGTACTTTATGATTAATCTGTAACATCTCATAATTAATTTTGTGTTTGTAATTTAATTATCGTCGGTAAACTTTACAAACAACTTTATTAAAATGTTGATTCTCCTTAGATAGAGTCTGTTGATTTAGGCGCCATCTGTTAGTCGTGATGTCATTCGTAAAATTATTTTTGAATTCAAAAGTTTATGCATATTCTTTTTGAAGAACACATCTGAGAAAAATTTTCTGGAATTCGTGTTAACCATGGGCATTGTAGAAGATGAGGATCTAGAAATTTGCCACTCCTATTATCTACTACAATAAGGAGTACATGTCTTTGTGTTCCTAAGGGTTTTTTTCTCTATGTGAATGGATCATTGATCTATATTGTGCAGACACCAGTCTAAAGTGCAGCTCATCACATCTGCATGAGCTTTTTGGTGTTTGCTATGATACCTAACGTTCGTCTAACCCGCTTGCTACCTAAGTTTCATCACATCTTTACATTGAATCCTTGTTATTTCAAAGGATTCAGCGAAATGCTAAATAAAGTATATACTTATCTATAATTACTATTTTATTTTTGTACAAAATTCGGTGTCTACCTTTAACAACTTTAATATTGTACTGGGGAAAGTAGCGAGAATAATTAATTGTGTCAATAGATAATTCACAAAACATTAAGAATTATTTCTGCGTTAATGCTTGCGTAAACTTGACAACATTTAGTTCTCATTTTCTCGACATTCGTTTGTGAGGAGGCACCCATTTATTTTACTATATTCTTTTTTTAAGTATACATTTAAATAAATACGTCACGTGTTTGACTTACTTGACGTATTTAAATAAATACGTCAAGCAACGGCACATTTTATTAGAACACTTATTTTCCGTCCGCTGCTTCGTCCGCGTGGAATTCAATGTGTCATACAAAGTTCTGATCGCAACTCTATATTCTCCCTCATTCACCGGTCCACTCCTTCTAGCCCCTCATCGGGCCTTGTATATTTTAATAAATCGGGCGCGTCATGATCAGAAGGTCGGCTATAGATTGTTGTTTTCTTTTTTCTTTTGTACATTGCTGTTCGTTCATTTTGTGAGGACCATAGATCTGCAAAGCTAGCAATAATTCTTCGATCTGTAATTTCTCGGTCTAGAAGACACGCCCTATCTATTTGTGTAAACAGTATTAAAATCTGTTCAATAATTTCAGAAATGTGAGCAAACAGACCGACAGATAGATAAAAATTAAAAATCAATGTCTTCTTTTATAGTAGCTGTCTTTATGGTGCCTTTTCCATTTTTCATCCATCCCTTCAAAGTGCAGATACAACAAATTCTACTTTTTTAATTAATAAGGATACGTTTTATATCAAAGAGGTTATGATAGTATTAAGAGCCCATGCGCTTTGAATTACACATTTTTCGCGCAGTTTTATTAATGTTGTTTTATTCATGTTTTGTTTGTTCCTAGTTCATTGTTAAGAAATATAAAAAATCGTTTGAAAATGGGTAATTAATCATTTTGAGCGTAATAAAAAATTTAATATCATTAAATACGGTACCGAGTTCCGAGGCTCCACCTCGCAGACGCGACCCGAAACTCGGTAACGGCCGTCTCGGCTTTAACGGGCCGCCGACACCCGTTCAATACGAATTATTGTAGTTCGAGATTGCGTTAATAAACATAGGATATTATCGTCGCGAGATATCAAATTAGACGCACTTGACCCGCCGCTTTGTCCTAATCGGGGGCGATTATTATTGCGGTAATTGTGATAGTTCGGCGAAGTGTCGTTAGGTATTGTCGTGCAAATATGTGATAGGCCGCTCGCGGATGCTCTCCGGCTCGCCGCGGCGCCGCCCCGGCCGGCCTGCGTGAATAGAGATCGCATTTCCGAGCGGTAGTGTTCGTTCGTTTGGTAGTCTTCTGATGGCGTTTGGTGGTCTTCTAATGTCGTTTGGTGGTCTTTTGGTGTCGTTTGGTGGTCTTCTGATGGCGTTTGGTGGTCTTATGATGGCGTTTGTTGGTCTTCTGATGTCGTTTGGTGGTCTTATGATGGCGTTTGGTGGTCTTCTGATGGCGTTTGGTGGTCTTTTGATGTCGTTTAGTGGTCTTATGATGTCGTTTGTTAGTCTTCTAATGTAGGTCGGTGGTCTTCTGATGTCGTTTGGTGGTCTTCTGATGTCGTTTGGTGGTCTTCTGATGGCGTTTGGTGGTCTTTTGATAGCGTTTGGTGGTCTTCTGATGTCGTTTGGTCGTCTTGTGATGGTTCGGTCCTCGGCCGTCAGCGACGTCGGCGGCGTCGTTATTGCCGGATGAAACCTCGCTCACTCTTATTGACGTCGAAATATTTTAATGGTCGTGCGCAGAAGTTGATCGAAATCTAAAGTATAAAGACTGGCGACAGGTAGATTCGTGTGTTTTCTGATTCTGCTTTCAATCTATGTGCGAATGGACTCACAGCTTCGTTTCGTTATCATTTCGTCCTCCGTATGAGAAATGGTTTTTATATTATTCATCGAAATATATGATGAAGATATTTTAATATTTATTAAAAATTAGTAGAGTACCTATGTGCTTTTGTACATATCGATATTAGCAATATCCGACCGCCCACTTGTGAAATGCATATACTTCTGTGAGTTTTTTTTTTTTAATATGGTTGTGATTTTCTTAATAACGATGTGACGATTTCTACTATGTATCTAGTATTCGTTTGTGGTTTACGTTAATAATCTCGTCTCGTCTGCTATAAAGGTGATAACAGACGAGAAATCAGAGATTATATTCACTTCTGATTTAATTTATTCTATTGTGCACAATAAATGGAGTGTCGAAAAAATATATGTCGTTTGTCGTTTGTTGTTATGTTGTCACGGTGGTTATAAATGGTTAAAAATATTTGGTTGAACAATATTTTTTTCTTGAGGGACGTTCTCGGAAACATTAAGCAGTTTTTCTAGTAAATCATTTATTATATTTAAATAATTCTTGGATTCTTCAATTTATTGTTATTATATCTAGTTTTCGTGGTAGATTTATTATTTTGCTTCAATACGCATTGAAGGTTCAACTTTGTTTTTATATATTAACTGGTACTTTTTGAATGGGCTCGAGCCAAGTCAGTCTGCGCCATAGATGAATATGAATATATAGAGAGTATGCGCCCAGCGCTCGTACCATTTAGATATGAGATTTGTGTCATTTTGCTCTACAATTAAAAAAAAGTCGAAAGTGAATGTATTTGGGGCTTACGTTTTCAAGTACTTATTCTAACACAAACATTTATCAACTGTCAGAAATTGCACATGCACATGAATATTTTCTGTTTAACTATATTACCATTGTCTCACACAAACGTAAGATACGGAATCCACTTTAGTTATTTATATACTTAAGTTATTTACATAAATAAGATAATGAAATTTTTGATTATGTAGTTAATACTGCATATTTGTATAATGTGCTAATTCGCTCTTTTTGTAATTTGTTACTAAGAACCTAATATTCTTTTCATAAGAAAGTATTGTTCAATAAGTAAAAAATATAAAAATAATTAGAAATTAACACATATTATAGTTAAATTTTTATTGCAATATTTATATGTCTCTTTCCATAAATTTTACAAAAGCTTCTCTCCTATTATTTTTTCCATTTTTGCTAGCTATTGAGTTATGAGATTAGCAACGTAGTAATGAATCATCAGATAAAAAAATATCTGTAATTGTAACTTTTTCTACAATATGTTAAACTTACAACGTTGATAGTTGTTAATGCCTAATGTGTATATAAATATATATATATATATATATATGTGTGTGTGTGTGTGTGTGTGTGTGTGTGTGTGTGTACACGTATTAGATTCTTTCAAGTTTCGCTAACATTTCACTAATGAAAATATTAAATAAAAGTAAATTTAGAAGATTGGAATATTCAAAGCAATTGTACAGACAGAGGGAAAAAATATTCCAATAGAAAAAAAAAGTATTGAAGAGGTATAACCACAACATAAAAACATCTTCATAACAACAAAAACAATAGCATCATAGCCATTTATATCAGATATATGTTTATACTAATATTACAAAACCGAAGAATTTTTTTACTTGTGCATGCTAATCTCAGGAACCGTTTAAGCTTTATTGTGTGTTAAAAACTTTTACTAAGTTTCAGATAGTTAAGTACGAAAGTTCTGTATGCTGTAATAAATATTTTCAAAATACTAGGTTAAAAGCCATAGCTTAGCATGTAGGGCAATAAACGTTTTTTATAGGGTGTAGTTGCATTAAAATAATAAGAAACGTAGTCAAGTGTGATCAGAAAATCCGAAAAAAAGCGTATTTATTATCCGATGATTATTTTGGTGA
Source organism: Eumeta japonica (assembly GCA_005406025.1). Lineage (NCBI taxonomy): Eukaryota > Metazoa > Arthropoda > Insecta > Lepidoptera > Psychidae > Eumeta > Eumeta japonica. The sequence goes on from BGZK01001148.1 coordinate 122,817, forward strand.
TGATTTTATTTTATAAATAAAAATAATTTAATTATGTACAAACTAATTTGTTTCTTTAAACTAGGAAAAAATTACACCTTCACCTTTCGATTAACACGAACACGAATTTCGCACGGACGGACGCATTGCGTATTAATAATATTAGTGTAATTGATTGATCCGGAGAGCAAGCTGCCGGGCGACGCCGGCCGAAGTTTTCGCGTAATAAGAAGTAACTTAATAAGGTGATATCACGAATAAGTCCTTTCAGCCGACGCGGCGACAGCCCGTCGAACTTTCGCCCGCCAGGGATCTCCCATCACAAGTTCTAATCGAAAATCGGTACGTACAGAGGCGCGGTAGTGGCCACCTCTAACTTTCATTGTCTGACAAATAGCTGTTTGATTAATCCCTCTCACGTGTAAGCTTCCGGTTCGATTTCCTTATTTTCTTCAGCTTCCGCCGTCGTCCGCTGAAAATGTTATTTCTGTTTGATAAGTTTCTAAGGGGGGGTTGGGCTTATTTTATTTATGGGGTTTTACGGAGTTCGGGGATGAGAGCTCAGTTCCTTATCGAATTTTAATAGAGATTTCGTTAAGAAGTCCCTCTATTAATTAAGACATTGCCGTAATAAAATACAAACAGATCACATTTATAAAGGCGGAATTGAAATTATGTGCCACTTTCCGAAGTAAGAAAGTGGCACTGTTGAAAAAGAGTGTCGAGAAATCTATTGAAGTTTCTCATTAACATGCACAAAACTTTAATTTCGTGTCAGTATAAAGTATATTCTATTATTGGTCATGCGTTTCCCCTAAAAGAGAGGGATTGGGCTTTATTTCATTTAGTTTATTTCTTTGAAGTTTGTGGTGAATATTTATCGACACGGACGTTCTATTAGGTACGATGTATCTTTTTATCATAAAAGCAAGATGATATTTTCAAACAGCTTACATGCATGAAATCGCTATGCCTGCCACTGCTGCTGTATGAGCCTAGCAAACTGCAAGTTCATAATTTTCACTGTCGTTTTAAATTTCTTAATCATATTCATAATATGATTGAGCAATATTCATTATTTTTTTTTAATACGAATTCATTTATTATCAAAGAGGATAAGATTTTAGAAAAATGATAGGAGCCATTACAGAGAGTAAAAACAACAACAACAAGCTTGTTACAACTGCTCTCGTAAAATTTACATATACGAGATCGTAAACTATAACTCGGAAAGTGACGCGTAACGCAAAATTACCTTGTTTCACAGATATTTTTAAACGTCTTTTATTTTGACAACATAACAATACATGCGAAACAAATTTGATTTGTCAAACTTTATGTAGCAATTTGTTTCACAAGGCCTCTCGTTTTGTACATAGTAAAAAGTTACTGCTGCAACTTGTAATAAGACCGACATTTGATAAAATCATATTATATTAAAAACTGTACTTATTATACGTGAATTAAGAACAATATCTAATATTTTAGTGAGTAAAACTAAATGCAATTTTTCTACAAAGTATATTGTCCAAAATTTAAACTGACAATTAAATAAGCAAATACATAAAAATAGAAATGGAATATCAACGACGAGATTTCAATAATTTAGTATTGACTTTTAAAACAACTACATAATAACATTCATATCTATGTATAGTAGGCTGAAAATCGATCGTAGCCTACTCGAAATCCTGAAGCATGCATTATAGAAAATTAAGTTTGCAAAATTAGAAACTGTGAGTGCATGTTTTCGAAGAATCATGTTCAAGAAGAAAGTTCGGATATGATCACGGGACCAGGTACGTTGGGCGATGCAGTACCCTCGTCCCCCCGGAGGCTCCGCCCGGTGTGTACCTCCACTACCAACATACTACTGCAATAACACAATCCGCCATATTGGAGTCTGGCCCGATTCGCCGATAGAAAGCAAATACTTACTTCAAGAACTTCGACCGTCTATTTGCGGACAGAAAAATCAGTGGAGACGACGGGACGTTGATCACACAAAGTAGGTACAATTTATAAGAAAATGTGATTTATTGTCAAATAATGTACTATCTACTTTTAGTAATCTGTAATGAGCTTTCATAATTTCATTTAATAAAATTATTGTCGTTGTTTGTCAATAAATGTAAATATACTTATATTATTACTATAATTATATCAATCGGTAACAATCGAGTGGGTATAAAATATTAAATGAGACCGTGGTCGATTTTTATTAATATTTGATACCTTTCAAGGCTTTCTTCCCTGTCATTTGTATCATACTACATATTAATACAATTTCTTGTTTATTATTTCTAGATTTTATGGTACATATGTGAACTGTACAAATAAAATACTAAATTATATATGAATAATATAATAAAAATATTTTTCGTGTCAAAAACCTAGTTCATTTTAAGTAATTTTAATTTAATAGTCAATTTTCTACTCTATGTGTAATAGTTTATTTTGAGACCTTTTTCAGAGTTCAACTTAAGAATTTAGGACGTGTGTTGATTATGTAATTTTTCAAAACGTATTATAAAAAAATATGATGATCATCGACAAATTTAATTTCATGTACCATCTGTATATCAAAACAGGAAATATTAAATAAAAAAATTACTTAAACGACTTAAATGATATGAAAAATAAACAGAAATCGGATTTTCCCATAGCCGAAAACGCCATTCAGACATTTATGGCTTGCAGTGATCTCGAGCGACGCGCTAAAAATATACCAAATTCATCCCATCAAGATGAGCGAATGCCGCAAAAGCGATTAATCAAGTTATCATCCCTTATCGGTACGGTCATTTCGCTTCGTTGTTCCCGCCAAGGGATTATTTTCCCTAAAGGGAAAAAGAGTGTGAAAACTTTAATTAAACAAGTTCTTTGAGCATTGTGCCCGGACGCGGCGAGCGGGGGTCGGCCGGCCGGCTCTACCTGCCATTCGATTGCTACGAATACACACGGAAAATAAATTGGGTATTTTGAACGTAGACGCTTGACGGCCGTATGTACGCTGCGTATTCTTGTATTATTATTCTTAGTCGTAGTAATGTATATCAATGTTGTAAAGATAGGAATTTTGATTAACTGATCAATTCAGAGCTGTAACTACTGGAGTAGTAAATGTCAAAGGATAGTGGATATCTTTTCTGACGTCGACAAGCAATAAGATTTTTTTTGGAAAATTTTGCTCCAAGAGGTAAAAATTGACTTAGGATTTCTTTTATGTCTGTGAATCTAGCCACATGATAATCTGTTTGTTATGAATAAAAAAAAGTATTTCATCGATTTCTAAATAGTCAACTTTTAATAGTGAAAAATAGGTGACGAACTTTGTAATGGCTGGGAAATATTTGCATACAATTTCACTTCAACGCATAGCCAAAACTATTGACATTAGAAAATTGAAAGAAATTATTAAATTTTTATGGTAATATGGTACCACATACGGCTGTTCCTATCATAGATCAATAGCGCTAACTCGTTTTGTGGATTCTCCTATCCGTTGTACAGTACAAATTTCCAGTTGCATCAGGAAAGAGACATTTATTTTTAGGTCTTTGAAGTGCAGTCGCAGTTCTGATTCGTTTTTGTTCAGCACGACGAGCTGTCTGTAGTTTTTCTACTTGCTTCTAGTCACCAGTAGCTATTAATATCATAATTATAATACGCCCAGTGTTCATGTATCGCCTTAATATCACCTTAAACAGTGTTATACTGAACAAAAATTGTTTTATTATCTGAATAAAAAAAATGTGTAGAGAATTGTTTAAAGTATTTACGGTCACATATAAAAGATGTATCTATATATAAGATGCATCGTAATATATTATCACCTATAAAAGAATTATCCGAGGGACGTCCTTATTGATGCATTGATATAAGTTTAAAAGCACTGTTTATAGCGAATTCATGCCGTTTAGTCTTATTGAACGACAATAAATTCGGGAAATAGTCCCTTAAGAACGTTGGCGTAGTATAAATATATATATATATATATATGTGTGTGTGTGTGTGTGTGTGTGTGTGTGTGTGTGTGTGTGTGTGTGTGTGTGTGTGTAATGGTCGAATAATTTTAGTGAAGTCTAAACATTGAGTTTTTTATATAAAATAGGATATCCGTATAATCTTGAAATACATATTGTTTTACCACGTTCGCTGCGTGCTGCCCGCAAAGGCGTAATAAGCGTATGTTGTTTGCGTTAATTCCCCGCAATACCTATGAAATTTAAAATTTAAAGTTAGCAACAGTTGACAAAACCACAAACGCTAATGACGTGTTTGTACACTCTCGCAGCCAATGTGGATTTAACAGTGTATAAAAGTGCATAGGGAATGATATGCAACATGTGTAATCAATTCTAAACGGTACAAGGCATATCGGCTATTGTACAAAGATTGTTGATTGCAGACGTATGGAGCACGAAGTATAACGTACAGACAATTTTAAATAAACCCTTAGACTCTTGAGTCGTAGCTGATAAATAAACTGTTTTCAAAATTTGTTGAGTGATAGAACTAAAACCATCAATAGCTATTTAACAAAAAAAGAAAAATCGGCTGTCAAACTGAGGAGGAAAAGGTAAAGGAGAACTGTCTTGTCTCTGCTTATTTTTGAATATAGATAAAGCGTCTGTGTACACAGCCGTGGCAGTCTAGTTTGTGTTATGTTTTATTCACGTCGGATTATCTTGTAATTTTTGTTTCGAAGAAGTTCTTGAATGTCTTTTTTGTTAGAAAATGTTTTCTTTAAAACAAAAAGTTAGATTACGATATATTTCAGAATAAAAGGCAAGAGTCGTATTAGACTAATGAATTAAATACATTAATATTAGGATGAGATCGATGAACACAACGATATAGATCGTAAAAAAACGGGATGGAGAAAAGGGAGATCCAACGGATCCTTAGTCAAATATAAACTCATCTTATTGACAATTAAAGATGACGTCACAGTGCTTATTTTATTATTTTACATAATATAATTAGAAATATCTATGAATGAAATGTTGCCCCTTTGCCGATCGCTTTTCAGGAATTCCACTTCATATCAGAACATCAAATTTTGCACACACAGCAGACCGCATGTAAAAATGTTTACTTTTGCCTGTACTTTACGGGCGAAAACTATTGAACTAATCAGTTTAAAACAATAATGTCCATTTTATTTATTTAAGACGTTAGCACCGTATCGTATATTAGAACGTCGACGATTCCGTGTCTAGGACAAAGGCTGCAATTATGATAACATTGAAAGTCTGACAGGGAGCGGAATCGGATCTGCAGCCAAGTCGAGATCGGGACCGTGAGCAAGATTAGGATCGACAGCGAGATCAGAACAGAAAATGTAATAGGAACTTCCATCGGCAGTAAACGTGACGTCGTCGTCTAGAGTAAATCCTGAACGTAAACTGCAACCACGATCGGCACTAAGATCGGGTTGTGTTGGGGACCGAGAGCGAGGGCGAGGACGAATAGCTAAGCAAGACAAAGCCGAAATCAGAACCGAAAGGAGAGCCAGAATCAGAATCGAAGATGGAAATGAAAGCTGATACCGGAATTGTGTTAAATATGATTGATCCTCTTGAACCAGATCGGAAGCTAGACTGGAAAGAAAAGGATTTGAGATATTATCGAAACTATCTTGTGTCCACGCGGACGAAACCACAGTCAAAAATTGGTCGAGGTATTTGATTCTTATCATAAGTCCTATAAAATAATTGATTTCCTTAATATTGAAACACATCGACGTTTTCAACATCACGATTACGTGAGTTTTCTATACTATTGATAGTCTATATTATAGTATGGACATGAATTGATTGGTTTTTCACAAGAAAATCTTTTTTGCGATATCGCAAGATTATTTATTTCATTATGGTAAAAATCATCCTTATTAGTATTAGCACGAACAGTAAGACGAGCAAGAATACACAATTAGTATTCTTGCTCGTCTTACTGTTCGTGCTAGAATATAAAATTCGAAAAACTATGCAATTTTTTTGTGTAATGTGGCGCTCATTTCATTTCAAATGAAATACATAAAAAAAATTCAAAAACATGCTTTAATTATAAATCGAACTAAAAAGTGAAAAATAATTCTTAATATAGGAATAAAATAATGAACTAAAAATATAAGTATTATCGTGAAAAAAGCGTGGGGCGCTTTGTGCCATATCTTTCGTACCATTTTTGGACTAATCGTACCGATCGGATATTTTCGAGAACTCATTTATGGAGCACCTCAAGCGTTTTTTCACAATAACACTAATATTTTTTGTTCATTATCTTATTTCTGTATGAAGAATTTTATTTTCTAAGTGTTTAGTCTCAAAACGATATTTATAACCAAGAGCTTTAATTAACGCATTCATAAACAAGAGCCTTGATTTTAGAATAACTTATGTGTGGCAATGAATTTAAGTTTATATTATTCATGTCTAAGAAACCTTTTCATTTGATCTAACTCATCATTATCACAGTATAACGCACAAAACTTTGCCGCTGTGAAGTTCGTCACGAAAGCGTCGCAATGGCGTAAAATAGGAACGCGACGGAGAAGGATGGGTCAAGTAGCGTAATAGCTGCGCAGTATATCATTTGCAGCCAATTCAGAGCGGCAAAGTTTCGTGCGTTATACTATACATGGGACTTTCTCTGTTAGTTTTAACAATTAAGTTACATTTAGTGACCTTACGTGACTTAAGCTACATAAGCCTGTCCGGCGGCAAACAATCGGGAACCCAAATAAATAACTGCATAATCTACCGTAGAACCTTGCATTGACGACCTGAGGTTGACGCTAGCGACATGACACTTTGAAACACCCTCTAGGCATTCATCCCTCGGCTCGTTTATATTGTGTTGCATTGGTTTGGGTGAATTCAAAACTGAGTGAAAATTTTACGCTTGAAATATGTTATCGTTGCGCTTTTCAACCTAAAGTTGTAACATACACAAGTTTCTTATGATTTTTTAAAATCAAATTTTACAAAATTTAAAATTTCTTGTAAAATTTAGCTTATGTAATATCAAAATATCGATTTGTTTTCAAAATTATTAACTTTTTTTATTATTCATCTAAATTTTTTACATAATTGAGAATTTTATAATGTTTCAAGTAACTAAGCTTTTTTTCAAATCTTCTGTATCAAATTTTACAAAATTTCCGAAATGAATATTTATTTAATAATTTTATTTTTCAAAATATGTAATTATTGTATCGCCATCGGTCCTTGATAAATCTACAAAGTTTAAATGTAATCAAACCGTTTAAAGTGGATCAAAATCGAGTCCGAATGAGTCGGTTACAAGCAAACAAACATACATACACACATACACACAGGAGAAGCTAACAAAAGCGTGTTAAAAAAATGTACACGCAGCGCCGGACGCGTGTGATAGGAGTAAATCTTCTTAAACTTAGAAAACTTTATTATTTATATAATTTTAACAGTTTAAATATACTTCCATAACAACTCTTCACGGATATAAAATAATCACAAACAATTACACGACACAAACGTAAAAAAAACTACAATGATAAATATTAATTCACAACGAATGCTGACTCAGCTGTTCGTATATAGCGTCTGACGCGTGTATCTATAATGCGCATATTCGCGATAGTATCTTATTATTTGCTCCGCTCCCGTGGCTTTGGAATGTATAGCTCTCTTTTCCTTCTCTCTCTGTTGTATCTTTCTTCTCTTTCGTGTAACGAAATGTGCCTAAGCGTGATGTGTCCTTGAAATTTCACTTTAAATATTCGTCTAATTATCGACAATCGAATAGCCGCCTATGTAGTTTTACATCAAAAATTAAGGGAATAAAAAAAATGTTTTAAAGCACGGACATATTTAAAGATGCATTTATTGAACTCTAAAAAATTTCACCCCATAGATAAACACATTTACAAATGTAAACACGAGTGAGAAGCGACAACGAAGGGAAAATGGTACAAAGGGGGGACTTTTTATGTTATGTTATAAAATATTATTCTTAAATATTCCTTTTTATTTTTTTTATTGTATATTAGAGGAATTATTTCGTAGTTTTAATTTAATTGAATTGATATTATATTAGATTGTATTCTAAACTTAATTTCATCTGTTTAGGAACAAGTCAATTTTCTATTTCTTTTCTTCTACACTCATTGTCATATTCAGTTACAGTACAACGCACAAAACTTTGCCGCTCTGAATTGGCTGCGAATGATATACTGCGCAGTTATTACGCTTCCCGATCCTTCTTTTCTCTCCGTCGCATCCTTATTTTACGCCATTGCGACGCTTTCGTGACGAACTTAACAGCGGCAAAGTTTCGTGCGTTGTACTGTACAATAGTACATTATAAAGTGGCCCATTGTCCCATAGCAGCAACCGCGTACAAAGGATATAACTATAATTTTGACTCGTCGATTCTTTGTCATGCGGTTCAATTATTCGTGTTATGTATCTTTTATATGACATGCGATAGGAATATTGTTATAAGAAAGCTAACTAAAAATTAGTGAGAACCAGTAATGTATGGTGTTACTAATAGTAATTTTATTTTATCGTTTATTAAAATATTTTTCTTAACTCACGCTTATTTGCCAGAAGGATAGACAGAGATCCCATATATCTCTCGCTTCACTGCTATTTATGAATCTTTTCGTGCAAAATCGTAGGTTTCGGTTGCTTGAATTTGGCCCTTTTTAATATCCCTCCTATTCGGTCTGCAAAAGATTTTCTAAGGCGACCCTTACCGATCCGTCTGTCATACACATTCGCTCTATAGATTTATTTTGCTAGTATATTTTCATTCACCAGATGACCTAATTAACATTTTATGCAAATGTTAATAAAACCACTAACAATTTTTATGATCAGTTTCTGGAAATTTAGTATACATTTGAATTGAATTTGAGCTGTGGCGACCGAGCAGCCAACACGTTACTTCCGCATTAGAAGACCACGAGTTCGATATCTGACTACAGGGGCCATAACAATGAGTTGTTTAACTGGCATGAAGCTACGAACAGTCGGCACATCTTATGGAGGAATCAAAACAAAATAATGTACTGAAACAGACGGTCGTCACTGAAATAAATGTACGGGGGGAGTGCAAGAAGACCGAGTAAAGAGTGTCTTTTTAGGGTGTCACTCATTTAGACTATCTTCACGAAAGAAAGAAACGCAAATTTTGCCCTTGTAATGTTCATATATGCGCAAGTGCGCAAATGACAACGGAAGTGAAATATAAGGTCTTGAATGACAAAATTGTCAACCACTTAGCTTCTCCGTATTAATATTACGTGGCGCTTCTTCCAGTGGACGGTCAGTTCCTAGATTCATGCCTCACGACATAAATATAGCAACCAGCATTAACATCTTCCGATAGGTATTGGACCAACGTAAAAGAAGTCTCAATCTATATCACTACTATAAAGAAACAAAATTTGTTTGTTACTTTTTTATGTATGGAGTAATCTTTGGAACAAGCGAACCGATTGCAAAAATTCTATCATTTATAGAAAGCTAGACTATATATGTAGACTTTTTAAATAAGAATTAATATTTATTACAAATATTTTCTTTTATAGTGTTACAAAGGAGGCGTACCAAAGTACACATAGAATTTGCACGGAACAAAAACATGAACTGAATGGACATTATTTTATATGTGATGCCTCATTTTGTTCACATGGTGTATCCTTTTTCTGAATAATATACATTACGTGTTATTTTCATGTTTTTATATTTGTCAGATAGTTTCATAACAATCTAATTAGCAGTTTTCAATTTTCAACAATCGTACTTTATACTTCATAATGTTATTGTTATGCAAGATAATTTTCCATTTTGAGGTTATGAGGCCCTAGACATATTTACATTACTACATAAATAAATATTTACCTAAATATATATTTAAACAAACGCTACCGCAATTATTATACCTTTTTTTCCCGACATATATACACAGCACCGTCTGGACCCAAACTAAGCAACTAGGCTTGTACTCTGGGTACCAGACAGTTGATATACTACATACATACTTTTTTTTTGTAAATATATACGTATAATACATAGAAACACCCAGACTCAAGACAAACATTAATTTTTAATCCAATAAATAAATGTTTGTCTTGTGCGGGAATTGAAATCCACGTCCCCAGCGCAACAGTTAGGGTCACTACCACTGCGCCAATCAGGCAGTCATGTGAACTACTAAATCTACGTGTGAACAATGCGATCACGAAAGTTATATAGTATGACAATAGCATTAATTCGGTTGAAAAGTCTAGGAGCATCGATAAATGAACGTTAGAGAACGTCGAAAGCTGAATCTAAATCGAGGTTCATATCGTAAGTGAAACCCTGTTCGAGAGCAAAACTGGGACCGTGATTGAGGGCGGGATGAGAATCAGAATCGAGAGCGGGTTCGAGATCAAAATGGAGAACGCAGCACTGGGATTAGAATTGAGAACGAGTAAGAGAGAAATTGAATTGAAAGTTTAAAAAGATTTGGAATTGAGAATGGAATAAAGAATTCGAATTGAGAATTGGAACAAACAGTGAACCTGGAACCGAAACCGAGAACAGGACCATGAACGAGATTATGATTGAAAGGAAGATCGTCCGATATTAAAGATGAATGAATTCATTCTGCTTTCACGTAGACGGAACCGCAGGCGTAAGCTAGTCTGAAATAAGATTATGATGTGTGTACACCCATAAAATGAATGCGCTCGTACGCAGACTGAGGTGGTAAGATTTGACATTCAAGTCTATTCGAAATTCGAAATATAAAATTTAAACAAACTCCAGAAGCCAAGAACGGTGAAGTTTATAAAAAAAATCATTTGCATTAAAGAGAAGAAAATACATTTAAATTTTAAGTAAAAGCATATTTGCTCCGTTCAGCTGGCTTTTTATTTAATTTATTATTTCAATTTTGTCCACCGTATTTGAGACGAATTATGACTAGAAATAAAGCAACGTTAGGCAGTCTAAATACAAATTATACATTTATTTGAAGGATTTGTGACTTTTATTTTCTTTGAATGTGTTATTATTTATTAATGTTTTTGGAAAAATAGATTTATTTTTTCAAGTTTCTCGGATTGGATTCCTTCCGATATGAATTACCTCTTGAAGTACGTAATCATGGTGAGGATTTCACTATTAATCTGACACGACGCGTGACCTTTTCTTAAACCAGACGCGATCGTTTTCATTTAAATTCATACAATCGTTAATAAAAAATAGAATTCTTAAATATTATTATCATATCTATGCATTGTTCAACAGTTTTATACTACGTTGCAATCAGGTTGCTAGAGCGTAGCACTAAAGCGTTCAATTGTCGACCATGTACCACGGCACGGCGATGCAGTTCACCTTGCACATGCAGCTTCCGCTGCACCGCTAACTTCCGCCTCGCTCGCTGAGATAACAAGTTTATTGTCGACTAGGTTTTAACCTGTGGTTTTCCTTACGTGCTTCATGTAGACCAGTCGATCGGAATATTCTGACCGCATCGGTTCTTCTGTGAAAGGATGAAGACGTAAAATTAAAAAGTTACAGTTACTTCTACTCCTATTATATAATAGATGTAAAAAGGCGTTTGCCTGTCCCTCTGCTCATAAAATGCCGTGCAGAATTTGCTTTCATGTGAATTCGAACCGAGTTTCATCTTTACTTAGCGTCGTCAATTAAATGAAATGCATTGGACCTACTTCTTTTTTAATTTTGCTAGAAATCGTTTATTTAAATTCATTCACAATTACCTATACGCGTATTTATAGAAGATCTGTAGTTTCGGTTCAAAATATTTCCGGTTCGATTCTGATCACGGGCGAGTCAACGGTTGAGTTTTTAAGTCGAAATGAACCACTCGCTCCCTGTCTTAGAGAGGAGTCATCGATACCGCATGTTGTCTTCGTATTGGTGACAACGATCACCAGTAGTCGCCAGCCCGCACTGAGTTCAAGGTTCGAGACTCTGAAATAAAAGACTGCTAAAGAGTATAATCTCGGTAATATTGAAAATTTTCTAAATTGATTATTGACGCTGCATTTTAAAGAAAGATTCATAATTAGTGAAATAGTGCCAGTTAAAAGTTATTTTCATAATCGGTTCAAAGTGAAACTTCTGTCGGTATCGAGGAAACGTCCAACTACAAACGTGAGTAATACGAGGTAGGTATATGAAACACGACGGGAAAAAGTCATACGCCGACAGCATGGTCCCGAGTAATCCGGGCAAAGCCGAGCGAACCGGACGGCGCGCAATAAAACCGCCCGCCCTCGAAACGGCGCCCTCGCGCAGGAGCCCGCCGCTCTCGGGACATATCGGAAAAATCGTGGCCGATCGTAAACCTTCTGTTATCACTCTACAATCGTTAGTACGCTCCCATGTTTAGCGCGGGTCCGGCGGGCTCAAACAATGTAACTCTGTTTTATCATGCGCACATTAACGAATCCGCCCTATTACGACACGCCGAGGGATGCGATGTGTGCAGACGCAGAACGCGCATGCGCAAGGATTCTGTGCACCCTCCTCGCCGTATCTCCTATCTTATTGCAATGTTGTCAGACGTCCTCGCGCGACTTACGGCTCAGTTTGTAATATGCATAAGGTCCCGTTTCGTTTGCGCCCTGTTCGGGAACGAGATTCATTCGTACACAGAACGCGGAGAGATTACAGGACTACTGTTTCAGATCTCGCCCGCCGGCTCGGATGCTGGGACGTGTCGCGGTTGTCCTCGGAAATTTGTGACGAGCGCTCGCGTGCAGAACTGTTGTGCCGCTTAAATATTTTTCAGTGATGTAATGTGAGTGGTGTTTAAATATTCCGTGGTGAAATCGGGAGTTTTGAACTGTTCAAGAAGAACTAAGTATGCTATATAATATTGAATTATTTAAGTAATTTAATATTTATTTCTAGCATGTCATAGATTGAAGTATTGTTTTTGTTTAAAATTTGATAACATAAATTTGAAATAGGCGAATAAATATATTTTGACTGTTATTTTGCATTTGGAATCTTGAAATGTCTCAAATTTAAAACTTTTTATAAATAAATGCCTAGTTTTGGAAGTTTCTTACGAAAAATGTATTTTATAAAATCTGTTTTATTTTGAGAGCTCCGTATTTTAAAATGATGAAATTTAACTCTCATAAAAAAATATACGGAATTTCTTTGAAGTTAATGAACGCAAAAACTTAAATTCGCTTCAGTAATACATCATAATAATATCATCATGGGGTCACTACTCGCATGTATTAGATAAAATATACTTTAAAAAAATCGATCAAAATGGTTATAGTCCCTTGAAAATTGTTTTTTATTTATATTTTAAGCCATTTAAACAATTAGCCCTATTATTTTTAAAGTTACAATATTTAAAAGCATATATAATTAGAAGTTTATAGAAGCTCACCTGTTCTTACATTTATTACAAGCGTTCTTGAGAGTACCTTCATGTTTTTCTATTTATTGACTAACGTTTATAAAGGAGAAGGAGGCCATTGTGCAAAAATGTGTCAGATTCAGAATTATCTGAGCTTAAGATCTATGTAATTTTTAAACGTCTTAACATAATTTTTTAAATATATCTTAAATAATTGTCTCGAAATATTGGAAGATGTCAAAAAATCTTAAAGGAAGTATTGAGTACAATTTACCATCTGTACGACATAATTGATAAGCTGAATAAATGTGCTGCATGAATGAAGAATGAATATTAATCCTTTCGTCACCACCAAATTTCAATTTGTATTTGTAACTCGAAATACCAAATTAGCTAATATTATTTTTGATTATTTCATGATTTAACTTATGACTGGCATAGAATAGAGATATTAGCAGTGGCCCATGAGTTAAAAAAAATGGTATTAAAAGTAGGTAGATAGGATTAATGAAGGCGGCTAATACTTACTTTTTAACTGATTTCAAAAAAAGGAGGAGGTTCTCAATTTGACTGTATTTTTTAATATTCGTTACCTTAGAACTTTCGACTGGGTAGACCGATTTTGATGATTTTTTTTATGTGAAAGCTGGTTCTTCCCGTGTGGTCGCATTTCAATTTCGTTTAGTTCTGACAATGGCATGCATGAGAAAACCATATAAGTCTTAAATTTGCATTAAGTATGTGCGTGGCAAATAGACAAATATCACGCCAACCGATTTCGATGATTTTTTTATCGAAAAGGATGTATTTCAAAGGTAATTTGATGAGACTTTGGTTAGGGTCTGATTATGGGATCTATGACAAAGTAATGGAACTCTTCAATTCTTAAGAGAATATTAACGATACTCGGCTGAATTTTTTATAGGCTATCCGGATATTTGAGTCACCTACCGTAACGTTGTTATGGTCAAGTAATTGTCGTAGTTGAATATGATGATCAATGGAACTCCTTAACGGCTTACAGTAAGGGTGCTATCTATGAGCAGTGTACCCCAGTACTTAGTGTACTCCAGATTCACTAAAAATCAAAAAATAAACAAAAAAATTAACAAAAAAAACCGATTTAAAAATAAAATATTCTAAAACAAATTAATATGCAGTAAAAGTAAAAAATAATTGCGTATTATTCTACAATTTACTATTCAACTTATTTTTCTTCTCATCAATATGTAAGTACGATCTATATGTTTACCACACAAGAAGATAGATAGGTACCTACCCACTTCAAATTTAACTCAAAACATACCTATGAATAACAAACAATGATCAAAATATTTTTTACGAGTTCTCCTAAATAAAATAAAATTAAAAATATTAGACTACTTAAAAGTCAATCAAATTATTACGATATTTTAATCTAGATACAATTATTGTTATCTTTGGAGTCGATGTCAGCCAAGGAAACACTACAATATACCTAGCAATTACAATAGGTTTTGTTTTGAAGTCGGTTTCTTTTTTGTTAAAATTTTTGTTTTTACAATAAATGAACTAAAAAATTGAATGTAAATTGAGATTAGGCTATAACGATTATTTTCATAATGTTTAAATGTTAAAAGCTAATAAGAAATATTGTGACAAAAGAGTGGATTATCACACCCACTAGAAGTTTAGTCGCAAATCATCTTGAAAAACGTATTCTGGTAAGACATAAGATATTCTGATGTCATTAGATGTAAACGGTAGTAAACTATTTGTATTAGAAACATTCAAATCTACATTTTCCTATTGTTCTATGTGTTTAATACTAATTGTTAAATATTTTTCAAAAAAATAATGGTCAAGCTATTCGTATTAAATTTCGGCGTATTAACTTCAATAAATGAATAGGTGGACTCCGTTCACGTGCTTAACTTATACACAGACTTATCAAGTTACTAGCTTACGCCCGAAGATAAAATGAGTTAACCACATCATTTGTGCTGACCGATGACGCTATGTTTGTCATGTTTCCAATGGCGGTTCTGCTCCAATAATTGTGATATTCTGTTTTCGCTCTCAATTTTGATTCCACTTTCACTTTTGATTCGATTTCTATCATTTCCATTTTGAAGGGTACTTCATTTTCGACGCAGGAGCCCTTGAAAAATATGGCATGAAAAGTACCCTATTTGGGGTCCAATAAGCTTCTCGACCTTCCAGTTAAAATCCTATTGAAAACAGTTTCACCGTTCCAAGATATCCAGGACAAGGAGACATACAGATAAAAAATTGAAAAAGATTTGTTTGGGGTGCTCGATACGTAAGTAACATTATAGACTTAAAAAAACGCAACTACTTTGTAATCACAGGCATACACTTCAATTTTATTCACATTTTGAAATAAATATTGCGCACTGGGAAACGGGTTTGTTTATTAAGGTACAAATTTTTAAGCACAACAATGGCTCTTACGTCAATACAATAGACCCTACCCGTGACCTCTACTGCAGACAGACGCTGGTCGCTGCTACCAATGTGCGTGTTTAACTATATCATTAAATATGATTTTATTATATCATTAAAGATAATTTAATTGTACTATAAAAAGCATCAATGAGTGTGTCTGAATTTTCTGCGTGTAGCATATAAAATAATCTAAGCTAAGTTTAGGGTTGTGTATAAAAAAACAAACGCGTCATTCGTGGCACTCACGAAGAAAATGGTCAATGTCAAACTTGATGTATATACAAACACAGTGAATACACTAAATGTCTTTAAAAAACTAAGGATTGTCGGATTCCACAAAGACGTTAATAATATTATTTTACAAACAGGTAGACGGATGTACGTGGCAATAAAGAATTGTTTGCAATAACAGTTTTCAACTTATTGCTATTAATTGGTATATCCTTTTTCCTTACATTTCTCCGCATAATTATTGGCTTTCTGTTTAAAAAAATTCAACAAATACTTGTACCGGACACTTAGTGTGTAATATAAAAAACGCAGAATATCACAGAGATATGACGAAATATAAATATTGAAATTTTATTCGCAAATTAAAAAAAAATGTATATTTATAGCAATACTAAACGATTTCTTTGAGAACTTCGTGTTATTAAGCGCCGTTTAAGTAATTGAGGCTCTTATGCTTAAAATATGTATCGAGCTCAATGAAAAATAATTAATTACCATTTACCTTAAGGAATATGAATTAAGAAAGCTTATTTTTCATCCTGTCATTATAATGAAATACGGAAAGATCCGAAAAATAAAAAAAAATGTACTGGACCATAGAGTAATAGGTATGAATAATATGGTATGATAATAAAAAAATGTAGGAATGAAAAATGAACAATTGTTTTCATTGAAAACCAGTGCTCATTTGACTATAAAATCACAGGTTGTCTTTGGCATGGATACTTCAGGTCTTAATTTTGAGAGTAATCTAAAAATTTTTTCTTTTTGTACCAGTAAAATTAAAATTTTTAGTTTACTTAGCTTTTTGATTCGTGATGATACTCATAAAGAAATATAGTGTTAAACATAAATGCAGTTTATACATATCATATAGCAATTATGTTACTCTAGAGAAATTCAGAAATTCTAAATAGAATAAAACAAAATCGCAATTTTTGTCTGTTTTTCAATTTAGCATCTTAGTATGAAATAGATTTTAAAGGAGTTTTTTACATTAAAATCCTATAGTAGAATATAGAGAAATCTCTTTATTCATAATCTGTTTTTTTTTGTGTATATGTAAATGTAATCTTTATATTAAATGAACAGTTTTAGAAATTCTATCACAAAAAAAAGCTACACTATTTGTGAGTTATACGAAAAATGCCCATAATTAGTTTTTTTTTCTACGCTTGCCAAGTTTTGTCACAATCCTTCCGTTAATTTCAGTGGTGACAAATTGTATCTTAGAATACACCATTATAATGATAGTGCGATTTCATAGATAATTTTAGTTTTTGTGGTTACTAACTAATATACATATAGCGCGACCAACTGCATATATAATTAAACACTACAGTAATTTTTACGTCTATATGCGTTAATGAACAATGCAATCACGGACGCGACACGTGACATAAATAGTTATTATGTGCGGCAGTGGCGGCTGATGGGTTATCGGACTGGTGGTGCACTTTACTCGCTCACCAAATATTAAAATTAGAAAAGGCAACAAAACAACAATTGACATAAAATATGTTTATTTTTTATACATTAAATCAATGCGACGACATTTATCTGAAGCGAAATGTTCAATCTTTTTATTAAAATCGGGTATTGGTTGTATAATTTTTTTTCAATACTGAGCACAGAAAGTGCATTTAGCCGATCCTAAGACATGGTGTTTCGGAGAAAAGTTTTGATTCTTTTGGATATTGCTTCTATAGACAGAATCTAGCTGATCACGAATGTCGACCGTGCCTAAAGACAAACTCATTACATTTTGTAGGTGTACTTGTGAAGAATCATGTTTTTTTAATTTTTCACTCAAATGCATCAAATCCTTGATTCCAGTTTCTGTCCAAATCGATTCTCCGCCAAAAATAATGCAAGGAAAACAAAAGAATGCATTAAGACGCTCACATCCACACAACCATTTCTTTCTATTATACATTTCACTTTTAAAACTTCGCATAAATGTTTTATTTTTTGATTTGCACTCTTGTTTTAAATTTAAAAAGGGCCGTGGCGGTCCGGCCAATTTTATATTCACTTTATTTTGAAAAGTCCTGTTATTTTCTTTAATATAATCAATGTTTACGCTCATTTTCACTAACACCACACACAGTATAGAATAAAAGTTCTATTATAGCATCGAAACAAAAACTAAAAACAATTACGATAATATAAACAAACAATAATTAACGCGTCACACATACAGTGAAACTATACTGATAACGAGTCGAGATGTCAATGATGGCGCCGGTGCCCACACCGGCCGGTCAATTCGTCAAACATCGGGTGCTCTCGGCAATCTTCGGTTCGCACGTGCGGCGCTCGAGAACCGACTCCTTACTCGGTACATTTCTATGAACTATCTTTTGTTTCACGGTCAGACGCATTAAATCGTATCCCATACAAGTTGTATTAGCAGCCCTCGTGCGCTCGCCGAATCGCACGAGAATTTGTCTTTATAGGAAAATAAGTCTTAATAGTTTAGTAAAGCGCTCAAACTGTTTCACCATAATTGGAAATTTAATTTTTTATACGTATTTGTATGCTTAAAATAAATATTAAAATGGTAATTTTAAAATAAACATGAAGTAATATTTTGTAATTTTTAAATCTTTTGAATTGGTGGTTCAGCGCACGAGCGCACTTAAGGTACAGCCGCCACTGATGTGCGGGTGAAAAAGCGCGTGGCCCATAATCGATACAACAATGAATGATCAGGAGCGGAGTTGCGGGCATAAAGTGTATTTTATCATACTATTTCTGTAATTACTAATTAGTACAGTACAACTCACGAAACTTTGCCGCTCTGAATTGGCTGTAAGTGATATACTGCGCGTTTGTATTTTCCGCCATTGCGACGCTTTCGTGGCGAACTTCACAGCGGCAAAGTTTCGCGTGTTGTACTGTACTAGATTTAATTCGCAATGTTATTTCCCCCTGCTACGAGTGACGAGAACAAATGTTTACGCCGAAACATCTCGGTTTCAGGGATAAATATAGGTATAAAAGAGCTTATTAAAAAAAAATTTGATCCTGATGAAAAACGATTCTGAATCTGTCGTGTTATAGTCGGGCTGCCTACCATCTACCATTTAGGTTTATCGTTTATAATAATATCAATGTAAAGTTTTTTAAAAAATGAAAAATACGCGTATGCACTTGTTTGTGCAGCAGTATTGTTTCATATCGAGAATTAATTGTGTTCAGAACTTGCATTTGAATGCAACTTATTACAATACGATATGCAAAATCCAATGTTGCAGCATGAAAACAAATTGTTCTTTATTATTATTCCTGTATTCATTCTAGTGTTTATGAGGTAATATTCTGAAACGTTAAGTGATTTTTTATTGACATCGGTACTTAAAAAATTTCTATGAATAATGTTTTCTGTACACTTTCTACTACTATTATAAAATAGAACTTTATTTGCGACGTGATAAAATTAAGTTAAACTCTACAGGTACACTGTAAATAAGAAATTTAATTTAAAATGTTTTCGAGTTTAATTTCGTGTGGGCATAACACTTCTCTGCACCATCGGGAGTACTGTCCGGTTTTAAATCTGGTCCTTCGCGTTTACTGTTCTTAGATTTTTCCTTTTATATTTCAAAAGAGCAAACCTTGAGTTTGTTGCCCTTTTTACTCAAGGTGCATCAGCAGTTGGAATGGGCGGTAATGTTTATGTCGAAAACAATCATCGATGACGTATTTTAAGTATAATTTATATCACCTATGATATATAACTATTTTTGCTTTGATTTGATTTGATTTATGTAACACTACAACTTTAATATTGACCGGTCATCACATATCTTCTGATAACTAAGCTGGGTGAAGTATTTAAATGCGCTGATCGCTTCATAATGTCATAGCGCTGAAACATGCACATGATTTGCATCCCATATAAATAATTAACGGTATAATATTACTACAAAATAATTTATAGGTTTTCGGAAATATATAAGGGTATCATAAATAACGTAACGAAAACCGAATAAATAATTTACCTTTTTTTAAGGTATTCACAAAAATTGTAACGCAGTATACAGAAGTTTCTTAGTTGTATCTTGATATTTATATTTATTTTGCACTTAATTTGACTTCCAACAGTTAATAAAGCTTAAATGACAGTTAATCGAGTAAAGCACAAAAAAAAATTCATACTAGAGGACTCTGATGCAAATATTTTATTACATGTTGAATTTATATATTGAAAAATTCATACTGCACAGATATGCTACTAATGTTTAGGTATTTAATGTTTAACACAAATTGAAGTTTGACGCGTAACAACTACTTAGGCGATACGTTTATTTTTTTGGACTTGACCCATATCCGACATACTCTTCCCTAGACACAGAGATTGATATTTATTTTTATATAAGAGAAACAATAAAAACAATACTGGAAATCGAGATATTTAAATGTTCTCCTCTATTCGGATTTATTTCTCATAGAGCAACCACATAATTAAATCCTAATAGGAACCTATGAGCATAATTTCATGTAGTTATTATCAAAGTTGTAATATTATTGAACTACGACTATTTTAGATAACTTCTATCTTGTAGTATTAATAAGGTATTTACACCCCAGCTTTATTAAGCTTCGGGGCTTCGAAGTTTATAGAAAAGCCTTTTTCAATTTTCGAATATTAAAACAAGGCATACGGCTTAGTAAATTATTTTCTCGCATTAGATAGTTGTTACGATCTAATGCAAGAAAATAATTGTTTATGAGTATAAAGTTACGAATTTATTGCATTAATCTAAAATAATAAAAAAGAAAGCATTTATGACAAGCTATAATGTATGCGGACGTCGAAGGGTAATAACAAAGTATCAAAGTTCAAACGGTTCGATTTTACGACGGCGGCGCTGCAGGGCTCGTTTGAAGTCGGAGTTGTGCCGAGCCAGAGTCGAGTCGCGGAGTCGTGAAAGAACAATCATGTCAGCCGAAAGTGGAGAAAATAACTGTGTTTCACAGTTATTTACCTTTCCCCGACGCCTGTTTATAATTAGACTGACCGTCACCCGACCGCTTCGTTGAGCGTCATAGGTTGCGAAAAAATGGTAAAGGGTTGTACGAAATCCAAAAAGTAAATGAACCATCTACAGGTTTTCTCCTTTCAACGGTCTTAGTCCAATTCAGTAGCTTGTAACTGATGTCCAGGTAAAAACAAATCGTTCTCATTGTTTATAAAATGAGGGATTTATGTATATAATTAGATGAGATTATGATGCCGAACAGCAAAAGAATGTTGTTGTGTACGAACATGTGTACATTTCAAAGCTTCTCCTAACTTAGAAAAAAATAACTTATATATATATATATATATAAACAGTAATTTATCTCGTATTTCTCGAGCTATCCTTTTATTGATATGCACTGTATAAAAACGAAAATAAATTAATTTGGATCGCGTGAGCGAACTTTCCATTTACCAATGGAGCATCCTGAATAAATACGACCTCGGAAGTTAAAAGAAAATATTAATTGTAATTTTTCCGTTATACACGGCTTGATTTAATACATAAATACGACTCGTAATTTTAATTGTGTATTGGTTTAAGCAGATTTGGATTTTTATATATAATTCGTTTATGGTTTGGTATAAATAATCATTATTACATTCATAAATAAGAGTTCATTAGATTAAAAAAAAAATCAGGATTTATAAAAATGTTTTTCGGGTTTTAACCTAGAAGACGATGACAAACAATTTTTTATGTGTTTATATCACTATCGTAGAAACTACGCAGTGACAAAAGGTATTATTAAAATAGTTTACACTTTGTTAATATCTATTTACTTATGCGATTACGGGGAAAATTTAAGGTTTTATGTGTCAAATTTTTTGATATTTTGTTCTTGGCGTTCTTGGTTACTAAATTTGGATAGATTCGAGTGATCGAATCACGTTCTAGAAGTGTTTTGCTTTATCTTATGAAAGAAAAATGAATACAGTGAGATTTAAAAAATTGCATTTGTCAATTTAATCAGACGATTTTGTCTAGTGAGCACTTTCAAAATTCATGTGCAACATCAATTTTTTTTTTTCGCTTTTGTGTTCTGTAATGTTCCAATGAAAAGCTTTAAACATGCACTGCAAGTTGCCTTACCGCGTTACATTAGTTAAAATTATCTATTAAAAATAGTGACGTCGCCACACGAGTCGCTTGTTTCGAGTCAGAATAAAGCGGTTGGATTCTTCATTACGATTAAGATCCCATTAATTTTTAACTTGATTGAAAATAATTAACTCGCTTAGTATCTCTGAAGAGGCGTTAAGCCACCAAGGTTTGGACGTTGTCACTGCAGTGGTGACAACGTATGTGGTCGTGAAATCGTGCATTGACCACCAGCCAGCATTAACTCGGGTAGTTTGCTGCTTTTTTTTGTACTACCTTATTTAAACCTTTTTTCTTTGAGCGAGAATGCCGTGAAAGCGTTTTTTTTTTCGATAACTATAAAAATTACTGATAAACGATCTCTTTAAATGGCTAATTAGATAGCAATGATACCCAGTGACAGCAATGTGATTAGCACCATATAAAATAATGTCAAAATCGGTTTAGAAAAAAAATTTTAAGGGGACATTCAGAAGGTATACAAATTGCAAAAAGCAAATGAATTATTAACTTTATTATGTATTTGGAGACATTTGAAACTGAATTTCTGTGTTGGTGCTTTAGTGAGAGTCTTCTTCGACTGAAAATACATGAACAAACTGCCTAAATCAAGGTTTTTTTTTTTCTCGGTGTAACACCCAGAGACTCATCTTTTCACGTGTCCCGGCAGGTTCTTGCGCGATCCTCGTTTTTTTTTTCTCTCCCGTAGCTACAAGCCAATGAAAAATTAAGGATATTGAACCATTACGTATTATAGGCCTATTCTGTTTTATGGATCTCTTCATGGACGCGTTATGATGCCGACCGAACGACTCCACGAGGCGGGCTTATGTTTTTGAAGAAACAATAATTTATTATTATACAGGCGGATTTTATGAGGGGCCCCGAGGCTGTACCGCTGTCGATAAGGTTTCATACCGGGACGTTTAGGCCGTTAACTGCGCCGCAAAGCGCCTTCCTAATAAAATATCCGATATTAAATTAACAATATGGTAATAATGTTTCGCTATCTCGCCGTGTTGCTTAATTTAGTCGCATTTGATTTATGCGACTTTCTCCTAAGAATACGTGTTGTTTGTTTATTTTCAAACGATTTTATTGATATAACTCGAAATAAATGCGGCAATTGCACTATGATTGCTGATTAGAAAGGAATATACGATAGTTACTTTTTTTTTACGTGATAACGTCTTATAAGTCGATGAACGCCAGCTGCACGCACGAAAAAGCACGACTCATGGTTGCATTCCGCCTGAGCCGAGCGTGCGAGCGAGAGCGCGGAACGAGCGATAGAGAGGCACGATCGGCCTAAACGTTCAGATTGCATCTATCTCTTTACTGTATAATTTAAGTAGAAAAATATTTGAATTAATGAGTGCAAATAAATGTTAATTTATAAAAACATTGTCTTTTTCGATTAATTCCTTCTCTGTATTATACAAAATAATGATAATTCAGTGATAATAATTCAATTCAATTCATAAAAGTAAGCAATTTTTTATCATTTTTTTCTTATGACGTTACATGTAAAATTATCGTCCATAAACCGAATTACAAACAACCAACTTTTTTTTGTTAAAAGCTGTACTGAGATATTTTTTAAAGATAAAAAGACATTTTAAATTAGTTATGCACGGGTTACTATAAATAATCTACGCACCATCAATCAGTGTATCTAATTCATTGTAAACAACCATAATAACTTACTTAAAGCGGTCAAGGGTAAGTCGAAAACTACATATAAAGGTTTCCGCATATAACATTCTTACATATATTTCCTCTTTTTTTTCTGTCGTTGTTCAGCCAAAAAAGTACATCATTATTGTTTTCCTTTGAAAAATACGCAAAAAGGAGAGATGTCTGAAAAATAGGAATGTCTTACAGGTTGTTAAGAGATTTATATCTTTACACAATTCCTTCATGAACTATTTAATAGTTAGATACTGTCCAGTTGAAATGTCAGATACAAGGTCAAATATTATGGAAAATATATTTTTGTAATACCATGACTGGTATTGTGCTTACTAATATGCATATCGATACGCAGTTCATAAGTACTGATATGTCTCTATTAAAGCAATATAAAAATGTTTACGTTTACTAATTTCTGATGGACTCGGTTCAGACTAGCAGGCGGATAAACACAAGTGATCTCATAATTTCTGTCCGAAACGTTTTTATTAAGTAATTTTACACTAACGAGTCTATCGTTTAAAATAAAATAATTAAAATTGTACACCTCCTTAAGGTCCATATTATACAATGTAATATTCTTTAAAAAAACAAATAAGACGTCGCAAAGGAACGTAAGCGGGATTCCGTCCAATTATAATTAAAATTTCGACATTTCAAGGAGTCGGGAGCAATTTTAAAAATCATGAGATCCCGCAAAGGAAAATACGCGAAAATTTCATCGTTTCCTGTAATACTTCAACGGGGACAAGAGCGGGGGCCGCTCTCCGGTTGTTTTTTAATTAAAATTAATAATTTCTGTCGCCGCCCAACCGGCCGCGGTCGGGCGGACGCGGAATGTTTTATTTTTCTGGGCGGAGATTAACGGCCATGCCGAATTGTTTTCGGTTTTCGGGGCTACAAGTTCACGTCGAAAGCTACTCTCGATCGGCGGTAGGTACGTAAGTTACGTCTTTTATATAAATTCGAAATTTCTTTAGAGCTTCTCATGATATCACGTGTATGTAATGTTATCTGTAAACTATATTTTTTTTAACTATTTTTTATTCCGCTTTACTCTTTTATTTACTATGAATGTTAATATATTATTTCACGTGTAAAAGAATTAAAATTTCGGTTACAAATTTCAATGTAAACCATATTTTCGGTCGTAGAAAATTAATGATATTTTTTTCGTAAGTAAAGATGAAAATTACACGTTACTTGAAAAATAAATAAATATGTGCCATAGTAATAATGATCCGTAATAAGTAGCAGTCAAAAAATCATTCAATTCATAATTGTAATTTAATTCGGTCTTTTGGACAATATTCATTGGTTATTTACGAGAGTAATAGTTTTCTGATTATACATGTCCTTAAATATACGTTTTTTTTAAATTTCATTATTGATAGATTTTGACATGAATGTTAACATATAAACAATGAAATATGAGATAGAAAAAAGAAACGACAGACGCAATTAAGTAGGAGTTAATTAAAAGAGTTGCTTTTACAAATGCTGTGGATTCGCGCTGCGGCACACCGAAAGGATGTTTTTCATGTAAGACCACGCGACGACGAAAAAGAATATTTATTGTTACAGTTAAGGGTAAAAGTTTCCTAACATATACCCTCAGTACTCAAAAAAAAGCAGTACACTTTTAATAAAAAACATGTAAGAATGGAATCGAGTGCACTCGAGGGCGCTCGCTATATACATATGGATTAATTTTATTAGAGCAATTAAATTACTTTAAACTTATTACACTTCTAAGTATAGCGACTGTCAGATTAACAGCGGTGTGCTTCAAACTCTCATTTGTACTAGTTAACTGCTAACTGTTAATGTTAAAAATTAAACATGTCAAAATATCGGTAATCTTGGAGATATTTGCACTTGTAACATTAATTTAATGTCAAAAATGTCAATATCTTTAAGACTAATTTATTTAACTGCCAATTGTGAAGTTAAAACATCGTATTTCGACGTATTCATTTTTTTACTTTAACAGTTAACTATTAATTATTTCAAATGAAAATTTAGTACATCGCTGTAAAAGTGTCTGAAATGACATTCAAATACAAATCCACAGACGCGTTATAGTCGAGACAGCGCCGGTTTGCCTGAACATAGACATTTCTTTTTGGTTTTTGACTGAACGGGGTGGATTAGTTACAAACAAAAAATGATGCAATGCCACGACTCTCTCGGCCTTAATGGAATTGGATATTCTGAAAAAATGCAATTTATTCAATCAAGGCGAGTCCGTTCACGCAAAGTGGTGAGCTAAAGAAGTGAGGTCCGCGCGCCTCCGTCCAGAGCCGGAATTATAAATGTCGAGAGCGTTAGGCTAAGTTAACGGTTAATCTCGCCTTTGACCTGCCCTCTCTTTTCGCATTTATATTCATGAAATGAACCGACTTCTCCTCTGCCCATTTAACCATCCAGCGAAACGGATTCCAAATCGAGAATTCATTTATTCATTTAATTACCGGAATTAGGCTAAAAGTTTCAGTTCAACCGAATAAGAAATAAATATAGAAATACACTACATATACGAACATATATGTGAGTAATATTTGTCTCAAACCTACGATATAAAATAAAAGCATGTTAAAAAAAATTAAATACCATATCAAAGCGAGGGCAGATCATGACCTACAGTGTTAGGACATTAACACAGTCAAATATTGGCCTCAGTTAGTGTATTTAATTAGAATCGGTCGTTTTATGATACGCAAACGTAATTATTTGCTTTTACGTAACCTATAATCTTTAATTGTATCGTATCATTTTTAATATTTACGTTTACATTACTTTATATTTACATTTGTTGATTACTGTTTTAACCTATTTTTATAAATTGATTTACCTTAGCGGGTTGTATACGATAAAAAAGAAAAAAATAAATAAGGTCGCTTCGACTGAAACGCTATTGTGGTTGTTCGAACCGTATTGTGCTATCCGCACAACATCGTCCTGCAATCGAATTGAATGCACTTTTTTAACGTGCATTCAATTTAATTGCACCTAGAGTCTACAATGAATAGAACAATAGTAGCTTCTAGATTTAGAAGCCTATTGTTGTTGTTGAAAAAAGTTGTTATTCAACAACTATACAAGTTGAGGATAGTATTTTGTTAAGCATAAAGAGTTCTGTTAACATTTATGGCTCATTTTTGTGAAAACTATCGACGCTACTGCTACCAAAATTTATTAGTTTCTCAAGCTTCATTTCATGTATTAGTAAAATTATCGAGGACCATTTCCTAACCTAAGTTTACCAATTAAGTTATTGAATAACATAGATTTAATGAAGTTAATGACTTGTGACTTAATGAAATTACTAATTTCTTGAAGCCTGATAGACTTCACGCAGTTAATAAAATCAGGGATAAAGTGTATCCTTATTCTTAATTTGGTTTTAAGCAAATTTTACTTAATATTTTTATTAACGTACATTCATAAAAATCAAAATCTTATTCTGTTTAAATTAAAAAAACACACGTATGACTATAAAACCGATTTAGAAACAACATGCTGAAATTTCACTCTATACTTATAGTTCTAGATCAGTAGATCAGTGTCGTTACTATTTGTAATTGAGACAAGAGAGATATGTAAAGATCCGTATCATGTGGAAATGTATAGCCTCTGCCTACCCTTCTGGAAAATATTTTCCAGAAGGAAATTCCAAAAAAATTTCCATATTTTCAAGAAGAATATAGGCAGAGGCTATACGTTTCCATATATATATATATATATATGTCCGGGCATAAGTTAAAATCCGCTAAACTTATTGGCATGACCATTTGGTGTGGAAATATTTATAGATGGTGATAGGCTATTTATTTTTGAATTCCATATATCATTTACATTGTAGGATTAGTATATATGTAATATTCCAAATGCTTAAACACGTGTTGACGATCGTGACGTCATCAATGATCCGCGGACGACGCGGGAATCGTGCGCTGACGACGCGGCACTCCGTAAAGACGGGGGGCTACGAAGACGCGCGTCCCGTTTTAGACTCTCCCTTTTTTTTTAATTAGTATTTCTTCCCCGACGGCCGCACGACACGACCTGCGTCGTCGTCGCCGGCGCCGCGGCATGTAATAAAAGTTGAGTCAACAATTCCCGTCGGCCGATACAGCGCCGCCGCCGCCGCGCCGCGTTAACCCCTGTCAGAACTTTTTCAATTAAGTTCCTGCAATAACACATAGCGATACGAACATATTACATGAGAAGTTTATCGGCGCTCGAGGGCCCCTATTATACGACTACGGACGCCATTAAATTCGTATGTTGTACGGGTACGTTCGGGGGCGCCCGTCGGCGGCGCGCGCGCCCGTGTGTTCGGATGATTTTTGATTGCGTAACGAAACGTGTTTTTTTTTCTAAAACTTATTATAGACGTTTCTATTGAATTAAAAACGATTTTTCTGCCTGAATACAATGACTACGTGTACTCGTATACGCTTAAAAACGTAATTTCTTCGCGTTAGTTTTCAGTATTTTTAGAAATGAATACAGAATAGGACAGCTTCCTTGGTCGTTATAGAGATAAATAAAGAAATAAGACTTTTTAAAATGGAAAATCTTAAACTTTACTTTAACGACATAAAAACATATTCTTTTCGATTTGTAAGATGAGAATCACTTTAAATAACGCATCGCTACTTTCGAATCGCAACTTTTTTCATGTAATAAATTCGAAGAAAATACAATGTAGTAGATGGGGAAAATTGAAAGACAGATCCGAGAGTGATCTACAAGGGTTCCGTCTTTATTTTGTGTGCGGACCCCTTAAAATAATATATATCGTCATGATCCGTCATCCACAAACGGACATTAATATAACCTAACGTCTTTTTAACTGCCGAAGTATTGTGGTTCATCCTGTACGATATTATATTAATTTAGTGAGTGTTTTTGATTTAGATTTACCTTATTACAGATTGTGAATACATTGATAAGTTTAAATTGTGCGCTCATGGAGAAAATCTAAAAAGTTCTAAGCCGAAGCAAATCATGGTCCAAGGTATAAAATATTACTGTTTATTTCATTATAATACGTGCAGTAGTTGTTACGTGACACGCGAGCAAACTATCAGACAGATAGGAAGACGATAATAAACTCTGATGCAATTTTTTAATTAAACTATTTTCACTACATCTGCGAAAGTTCTTATAACTTTACTAAATTATTTATATTTTAGTATGCATTTAATGAATCAAAATGATTTAAATGAAAAAAATAAAGTGCATAACGCCAATTTAGTAGCGAATCTATTCTACACACCTTGCAAAAAATATTTGATTGCTTATAATTTCGTTATTTTTTAAGCGATTAAAATGTTGTTTTCTTCTTTTACTTTTTACCAATACGTGAAGTGCGCTATCAGATCTAATTTAATACAGAAACAAAATAAATTCAGTATCAATCAAGGATTTTATGTCGCACAGCAAGTTTTTATAACCCACCAACATTACCACCGTCCATTATGTGATTTCTGATTAATTATTTTCAGTGTGTCTTACACGGGTCGTTTAGACTTATTACGTTTGCTTAGAAAATATATATAATTCGTCAACTGTTTTCCAAAATAATTTCTCACGTTGGCTATATATCAAAGTATACAATTTGATCGATCCATTTATGTGTGGTATAACAAATAATATGTGTTTAACGCATCACTCTCCATTTAGGCTTCTTAGTTGGTTAATATACGATGTCATCCGTAAACGAACGATGTGTTTTCTCATGGAACGCGAAGACTTCTATACTTCAGAACATTAAATAAATGTCAGCGTATGCGGTCGACCGTTTGTATAATGGAGGACATAAAGATAATATTAATAAGCTTGGATATTATTACGTGAAATGGCGTTATTTTATGAAATGTCATGATGTGCCCGGCAGTTGAATATTTAAAATTATCTTTTCAATATGTTAAAAGTAAACGATGACAATCGAAAGTTTACGGATATCCGGCGCATAATCTATACTACTGTATAAATGTGTAGGTTTTGTCTGTGCAAACAATTTTTTTTGTCTATATTTTGTGATAAATGTTCACTTTATGACGCACTAACCCTAATTCTACCGTTATTAAAATTTATCTTCATCTGTCTCTCTGTATGACTGTTTAAATGTCCTTTTATAACATAAGAACGGTTTGACAGATGTTAACGAATATTGGTGTATACAGTAAAAACGTGTGATAGCTCAAATGAAATGCTGTATACGATTACGGTACAGCGTATAGTAACCATAAAAAAAAAAACGCTTAATCAAAGTTGTTAATTTTTTTGTAGGCAAATTTATTTGTTTCTATATAGTTGTGTGAAAGGGGGTGCCGGGGATAAGTGAAGTTGTGGGTCGAGAGGTATAGAGCGTGGGGTATGTGTGGTTATGGGGTGTAAGGTGTAGGTGTATGAGCCGTGAGGTATATGGGTGTGAGGGTGTTAAAATGTGTGAGCAAAACTACGGGTATTTTTGGAACATAAAAACAATAAATGCTAATTTTTCCTTAAACCCCAGCGAAGCGAGTGGGTATAACGCCTAGTATGTATTGAATTTTATTTGTTTCTTTTGACTTGAACATTAGCGTAAGGTTCTCGCTCGCTTTAATGACTCGTTATATTTTTACTAAGCAACTCGGACTCAATTCAATGTTTTTAATATACATGTTGATTTTCGAATGTGACATTGTTCCAAAGAAGAATACGTAATACACGTGGATACTTTGATGTGACCCAAAATTATAAATTTGAACAATTAATAATAGTAAACGATTAAATTATGACACAAAATCGATCTGGCAAAATAAATTTGATAAAAGTAGTCAAAATATTCATAGTATATTTTTTAAGTGATCATATTTCACATGTTCAAATGTTCAGGAAAATTATGAACTGACAATGACGAAATGCATATTATGTTTCAATATGAACCCGCCTTTTTAATAAATTTTTGCCTCAGGGTAATTTTTTTTATATTATAATAATAATAATAATATCTTTGGACATATATACACAGTACTGTCTGGTCCCAAACTAAGCAACGAGGCTTTTACTATGGGTACCAGACAGTTGATATACTACATACATACTTTTTTTTTGTAAATATATACGTATTATAGAAACACCCAGACTCAAGACAAACATTAATTTTTAATCAAATAAATAAATGTTTGTCTTGTGCAGGAATCGAACCCACGACCCCAGCGCAACAAGTAGGGTCCCTACCACTGCGTCAAGCAGGCAGTCAAGTCAATATTCGTTTAAGACCAATTTAATATTTATGGGCTTTAAATATTTTAATGATGTATCCCCTATCTATTATGTATACCTATATTCTTACTATACATGATATCCTTCGTCTTCTGCAACTCTATTAATTGAACACGTTGTGAATAGGATGCAGTTAAGTGGCTTTGCTTATATCGTATGGGAAAATATTTATAAAATAATCGACGAGATATTGTTAGGGTTAACAATGTTTTTGATTTTGCTTGTGTCTAATAAATAGTATAGACAGCGTAAATGAAATTTATACACTTATTAATTCTATTCATAATCGTAGTATATGTTATTATTTATTTTAACACGAAATATCTAGTCTTGATTATAATATCTGTTTTTTTCACATTTTTTGTATTATTTTATTTTCTTTGTAATTCGTGTAATAAATGCCTTTTTTTACAAATTTCGCAAATTTTTACAAGACTCTCACACTATAAATGATTTTGAGCGATTTTACTATTCTTATGAAGTTCACACAATTCGAATTTAACTATAATTAAGTACTTTGTTTTTCTCATATACACATAAGTGATATAATATTATGAAATAATATTATTATTTGACTGTTTAGTTCATTAATGTGGTCGAGCAGAGTATTTAAGCAATCATTTTGGTATTATTTATAATCCCAAATTGTACATTTCCTTTAATTATAAAGTATAGAATAGAGAGTTAAAATAATAATATATTTCCCAATATAATATAAAATATACTGATTGGAATTTGGAGAATCGATCAAAGGAAATTGAATTATATTTTAATCAAAGACAAATTTCAACGGTGTCGTCGTTAATGAAGCATATTATGAGACATTGTTGTTAATCATGTATAATTGAGGAATTATTCAGGATAAATTAATCTAGTGAAAGTATTTTTTGTTAGCACGGACCTGTACAACAATATGTACCTATTTTTAAGTCTTCCCTTATTTTCGAACTTTTATTATCAATAACGATGTAATTGTCCCATTCAATAATCCATAGCGGGATGCAATAAAAATATGAATTTCCATAAACAAAAACAATACAACTGACTTTCGGTCATCAGTTTCAAATCTTTCTAAATACCAGCTACTCATTTGTATTTAAACAGTCAATTGTAACTTAAATGACTTCAGTACGACTTATAATTTACGTAA
The DNA here is from genome assembly GCA_005406025.1 of Eumeta japonica. Lineage (NCBI taxonomy): Eukaryota > Metazoa > Arthropoda > Insecta > Lepidoptera > Psychidae > Eumeta > Eumeta japonica. The sequence continues at coordinate 155,127 of BGZK01001148.1, forward strand.
TCCCCATTTCTCATAATTTTTTCTTCTTCGCCCGCTACCGGAGAAAAGAAAAGGAATTATCTCCAGTTTGACGAAGAGAGAATTGGAGAAAAAAAAAAAGAAATGAAATCTCATTGGACATCAATCTTCATACTGGACGCACTATCACCCTGACAACTAGCAGAGGCCGCGTAATCTATTATATTTCTTTGATTCGGTTCGGGAAAATCATGCGAAAGAGGGAAATAAGATTTTTTACCGTCATCCGTTTTCCTTTAAGGGATACGTATAGATTGTTGCTTATATTTGATTCTGTGACATGCCCTAGACGACGATACCATACGAATATAGAAGTGAATTTTCTGTTCGATGATGAATCACATACGAGTGAAAAGGTACATTGATTAGAATGGACCTACGTAGAATTTATGGGATTAGTTTTGAGGAATTTAAATATTATAATCCAAAATGAGGGATGTATTGGAATGTACGTGATTAAATTTACATATATATATATATATATTTTTTCAATATACGATATTGTAGCATTGAAAGAAAACTAAGGTGCGATAAAAATTTCTGGAATGAATTAGAAAAAAATACTATGAACGGACAAAAATGTATTTATTGTTTCTCAAAATATACTTGTTTAGTATAAGTGCATTTTTTCATGCGAACAAATAAATTATGAAAACACTTATGCCGCTCCTCCCTGGTGTCCTCGGTAACAGGTTTTTTATACTCTTCGACAGCCTCTTCTGGTGATGAAAATCGTTGACCATTAATTGATCCTTCATTTTTGCGAACACAAAAAAGTCACAAGGTGCCAGGTCAGAACTGTAAGCGGGATTGTTCATAAGTTCTGTGTTTTTCTCCTTCAAAAATTTATTTGTCTATTTGGCATTTGGCCGTGTGAGAACTGGCATTATCGCGGTACAAGATGATACGTCGTTTATGGTTATTTTTACAGAGTGTCTATATAACTTCCAGTAAACAAGTGGTCGTTAACCAATCACTATTCACGGAATGTCAATTGTTCAAAGCAACAGTAGTCACGTGTCCAGTTTTATTAAAAAAAGAAGCAATCATTCGCATAGAGGCACTTCGCACGCGCATAGTGTCGATATAATCGCAAATAATTAAAATGATATGTAAATATTTAAGATTATAACAGCACGAAATTGTGTAGATCATATACTAGTACCATCAAAATTCCAAATTAGTGCTACTAATTGCGTAAATTTTCATACATTAATATGTGTCGTTACACTGAAAATACCAGTAAAATGACATTTGCCAACGCTCATATTCAGCTCTATGCCGTTATTAAGATCCTAGATAGTTCATTTTCAGTCGCAATCACGATCGTTTTAACCGTTTATCATAACTACAGTATCTATTTATTCTATCGCCAACGAGGCGCGTTAATGAAGGCGCTACATAGGCACACGTGTATTCAATTATACATACTGAACCCGAACAGTGATTCATGTTAACGCATTTGGCGCTTATTTGGATCATTTATGTGTTACAAGTCACAAATCCGTTTAAATGTTCTGCGTGCGCGTGTTAAATAAGGTCTCTCTGGATATACAAGATCTACCTTCACATAAATTTAAAAGCATTGTTAAACAATCGCTCAATAAAAAAGGGTATTATACAGTTAACGTATATTTACTAGACAAATATCTATGGGCATATGTAGCTCGATTTTTTATCTACCTGTTTCTTTAATTAATAGTTTTGTATTTCTTTTAGTTGGCGCAGGATGAAATTAGAATAGAGCTGCCCTTAAGTTTCTTGTTCGTTTTTCTTTAAGGTAAACTGCTATTCGAACGAGTCCTAAAGTGTAAATTAATAAAAAAATATGACGTATTCAATTGTTATTTTATAACATATGAATTAGAGGTATTTTGAATTTGAATATGAATATTGTTTAGTAATGTAAAAAAACTGCATCGATACGAGAAAAGTTTGAGATTGTACAATTAATGATAATAATAGGCACATGTAAGCGTTACGTTAAATGTTTAGCCTTAATAAGCATTCAAACTGAAGGGTTTTAAGATCCCAGCTTTATACATACTACTACATAAATGTGTAGCGTCTGTCTGTACATACATATATTTTTGTCACAATTTATGATCATGTTTGCTGACTTATCTATTTTCACGTTTTATGACTCGTTAGAATTAATGTAGATTCTACTATTTTAACGATTCGTGTCCGTCTGTCTGTCTGTTTGTCTGTATGTGTTTATTAATAACTTAAGCACGTTTTGATCAAAAAATAATTCACATAGAAACGTCGTCATAACACAAATCATCATATAACAGGTAACTTAAATTTTAATACATAAATTATTCCAACATTAGTATATTTCTTTGATTTATAATCAATTAAGAGCCAAGTTTACAAATGCTTTGCATTGAATTTACAGTCACGCTAGAGTTGAGTAGTTATATAACTTTTTGTGTTACTTAGGATATATAATAAAATATATGCCCCCGGTTCTTGTGAGATGTTTTTCGATCGTGACACTTTTTTGCCATAAATAGACACTAATATAAAGAATACTAATGTCTATTAGAGGCAATAAATATTTCCGCTTTAGTTACACGGATACTTATTGCGTAGGTGAATTTTGTATACATTACGATCGCGCACACAGACGCTAACCGGCCGGAGCGCGCCGTCGTTTCCTGTATCGCTTCCGTGTTCGCGCCAGAAACTAATTACGTACCTGGCGAAGCTAATGGAAGAAGAATGATTAAAGTCAAACCACCCCGGGTGCAGCTCAAAGGATGTTTTATTTCCGTCCTTTTGTATCCGTGCTCTTGTTGCAGCCTCAAACCAAATATTTGGTGACCGTCAGTCGGAAGCTGATAGGCGGCATTATAACAAAGAATCGGAGCTGCCTGGACTGCACAAACAAAAAAAAGACTGTCTATATACGATTCAGAATTGGAACTTGAAGGTTACGTGATCGCTTGTAAAGGAATGTAGATATAATTTATGTATGTCCTTATATAGTGTAAAATCATTTTTATTTTATGCGATCTTTATGATTGAATTCCCTTATGATCAATATTGAATATTTAAGACTGATTGTGCTCTCGCGGCTTCGCGCGTCTTTCTCGAGTCCGAAGTTTTAATTAGGATAACAATGGATTTTCAAGGAATTTAAAATATGTTGGCATTTATTTTTAACAAAGAAACATACAAACGTGATGCGTGTGTTCTTCAGGAAAAGATCTACAGTAATGAATTCAAATTGAAATCGTTAATACAACAATAATACGAACACCATTAAATATAAGACTGAAAAAGAGTTTCTGATGTCAGACAGAGAAGGTCTACCGTAGAATTCATTTTTTTTTCAATTTTAACACCAAATAATATTAAAAATTTTTAAAAATTGATCTGTCTTTTTGCTGTCTGTCAAATACGCATTAAGATGATGTTACAACACTAGCTTTCTGGCAAAGAGGGCTCTCGTTCATCCGGGATACCATTTGTATCGACATCTCAATTATGTAGTATCCTATCATCAGCACTTCAATCGTAATCACGAGTATAAACCTTTGCGGTGCAACTGCGCGCAACTGGAAATGTTTGAAATACAGACGGCTAAGCGACACTTGCTCATCTCGATTGATTTTGAGACAGTTTGGTCAACGAGGCCGATTGAGATCTTTGTAAGAAAAACGAAGTGAAAATTCGGAGATAAACGGAATTATTTTCGCTCTAGGTCTTCATCTTACTTTGACAATTTAACGCAGAAATACTATATAAAATTTAGATTTAGTATTGTAATTTTATATAATTATGTAATATACTTCTACTAGAAGTTTCTAGTTCCGTAAGTTTTGTTTTTATATATTAGGAAACTATCTATTAAATTGTTAAAAATCTTTTCATTTGTCATTAACTCTGAAATTTACTTGAATTGTTAATACGAATTTTAATACTGCTAAATCTGTTATAATTATATCGTTAATATTATCGATATAAAGTAAATATACGTCGACATACCACATATGGGTAAACATGCAATACATTATAAATGTTTGAACGCTTAAAATCAGAATTATTTTCATGAGGTATATTCTAAAAAGTTTTATCGAGATGATTTAAAAGAAAAATTAACGTAACGCACGGCAGCGATATAACGTTAAATAAATTTTTTTTTTCACACCATGTAGAGTTTAAAACATTTTTAGCGTTTTTATAATTTGCTTCACACAAATAAAAAAGGTTTATTCAGTTTGAATTCCAACGACATGGGAATAACTGCCCAGACGCCATCTCGCAGTTTATCCGCTAAATTTGATCGAGTCTCAGGTCAACAGCTTGCATTATAAACATAGAGATGACGCTGCAAGCGATTTCAGACTTAATCCATGTATAGATAAAGCCCTATATGGGAAAGTGTTATAAATGTAAGGGGGTTGGAAATTGCTTGCATTTATCATGATTTGCATGTTGAATGTTGATATTGTACGCCGATCCTTTTCACTGAGATAATTCTGGAGTAAACGTGATCAAATCATTTAATAAAAATATAGAAGAATTTTATAGTAACTAAAACAACGATTATAGATGGGTTTCAACGGTTTTCTAAGCAAATACATCAATAATTTTTAGGACCTAACATTTTGACTGTTTTAGTTTAGATCATCTCTAATTGTTTTTCGCTCATCTTGAATATTGTGAAAGGAACAGAATTGCGTAATAATTATTTTTTTTAATTTTGGATTTTTCAAGTAAAAAAAGTATAAATATAAAAATATGTTTATAAGTTTTTTCACGTAATAAGCCATTCTTAGTTTATCGTTTATATATTTTATCATAGAAACAAACTATATATATATATATATTTATCTCGTATTCATAGACCGTTCACTAATAAATGTAACATTAAAACAGCATCATAACATTAAATTACGGAGTAACACGAGCGTATTGATATATTGATAACCATTGGATCGTAGCAGTGTTACAAAATAACGGCCCTTCCTTTTTTTTCTGCTTCAATCAACAAAATGTAATTCTTATTACTCAACGGAGGAATCTTCCCTCGGACATTTTTCCGCGGAGCGGCGAGTGCTAAAAATTTAGAATCGGGCCCCGAGCCGGCGCCGCGAGCAGATGTCGGGCCGGGCGCTATAGAGTTAATTATCTACCCGAGAATATCGCGGCCGCGCCGCGTCCGGAATAGCTCTCTTGGGAACCGATTTTGTTAGCTTTTCTCTCGTTACTTTTTACCCTTCTTGTCTCCGCCATTATTTATTAGCGGCCATTTGACTCGCGTCACCCCGGTTTATCTGCGTACGGGAATTGTCTAATCAATTTTCAGCGAGATTGTTGTTGTTGAAACCACGCCATGTATATAATAACGTTTTAAACGTGTGCCGTAACGAGATACGGTAATGTTTAACGGTTTATTTTGTCGTTATCTCGCAGAAATTTTCGTCGTTCATGTGAGAGAAAAATTCGTTGAGAATTTTGTAGTTTTACTAAATAGATAAAAAATTATAACATGTACTTACATAAAATATAAAAAAAAAAAATTATTGTAGGCGCGAATTTTTTAAATTTTCAAGTTGAATAGCCGTATTTTTTAATGTGAAAATGATGTCAATAAAGTGCTTAAAGCTCAGATTATAATGTTTAAGTAAAAGATGATCTAGTTCAGTACATACTATATTTGTATTCAAGAAAAACAATATTTAAATAGTTTTCACTCTCTTTTTAGATAATGATAATCTATGAAGAAGTAATATGTAATATAAAGCTAAGTGCAATATGTAGTTCATAAAAAATAAGCTTTGATGTTATTATAAGTAGTTTTAAAATATTGATTATGAATTCTGGTTTACTTTGTTGTAAATAAATTCTACACAATCCTAATATATAGTACGTTATATTTTTAATATATTCTCGTCGCTATGACGTCGGGGATTCAAAGTATTAAAAATGCATCCAAAAACTTTTAAAATAACCAATACAAATAACTTACCACTGCTAATTGCAAAAAAATAGAGCTACATTAGTCAAATAAATTACTACATTGAATTATAATCAAAATGTCTACATTATTAAATACATTTGATTGCATATCTATAAGATATTTTGTTGTATTGTGTGAGGTGCTAACTCGCGGAAATCCATAATAGACGCTTGCCTGCAACATGCATTAACATGCAGCATGCAACCCACCGATGACCCTCGAATCTGCCTCTCCGCTACGAATCTCTATCCAAAGGATTAAATATTGATTCCAAAGGATTGACAGATATCGAACCCCTAAGCAAGTGTTATTTATTTTATAATTATCTTATTCTGCTAACCGTTAAATTTTTAATTCTATGTACGTTTCTTGCCAACCAGGCACATCCTTAGGAAATTGCCGACAGTCACATCCAACAGGGTGTAAGGAGTGTTAAAACAATCGACACAACCTTGTTAAGCGGGTCGCTGTCGTGCAATTGACGCTGTCACTATTGCAAGATGTTTTGTATTTAGTACTTTTTGATCTGTGCATGTGATAAGATGTATCGTGTTTAATACTTGATCTGTATGTAAGTGTTTCATTCACTAGTTTCATTCTGCAGCTCAAACGCCAAGCAGATTTCAACGGACGAAGTACTCCTAGATTAGTGCCGCAGAATGTATAGCATGCGACAGGCGGCGTCAGTAAAACTTTTAGGGTTGTATATGTGGGTGTGATCTTTTTATATATATTCCATCGAGCGCAATAGCGCCGGTTAGAGTTTTTAAAAACACCGAGTACCCTTGATGTCGTTAAAAACTTTGCCGTGGACGCAGATTTTCGTTTGCGAAACATTTGAGTTTTGAAGTGGAGATTTTAGTCAGAGTTGCACGTACCCACTATTTGTAAGCCAAGTTCTATTATATAAAGGTATTTTGAGCTGTTAAGCTGGGAAAGCTAGGAAGTACAATAAAAGAATAACTTAATTTCATCTGCTATAGTCAAAACAGTCGACGACGGAGAAGCACGTGAAGTCGTTGCGTAGTCACTCGTATTCATCTAGTTGTAAGAAAACGAACTATTTCGTTTAGGTTTGATTTGTTTATGGATTCAGCGTTCATTGTATATAAAAAAAGGTTTGATTTAATTGAGGGCATTGAAAATATTATGTACTTTAATAAGATTGTGACGTAATCACAGATTTTCTTGTAATATTGATCTGAAAACATGGAGTAATTTGTTTTTTATAATTTTCCTTGGTAATAGATTTCGTAGTTACCCATGCGTATATACGACAAGTTGTAAAGTGAGAAGGAAATAGTCACAGTTTAACAAGTACCACGAATTTTGTAGTCGAGTAACTTATTTTTCAATGAAATGATTCTATTTTAACCTCAAATTGTTAAATACAATGTACAATTGATTAATCATATATGTATACTATCTAAAACTGAGACTGACTTTTGTCATTACATTATGATGGTGGTAATGATGTAAAAGTGACCCAGTTTAATGAACAATATATTTCTGACAATTTAATTGGTAGCGACATTCGGGGAAATTAAGGAAAAATGTTCAGTTGCAGTTCGTAATCTTAAAGGTGGTGCTGTGATTGACTTAGGTAAAAGTGTATTTGAAAAGAAGGGCTGAGCTTCTTTACTTCCCTAAGAGGTGTAGCAACATAAGTAAGTTACAATCCAGCGAAGTAACTGAATAACCCACACAACCGATTAGCTTGATGATACTATCCGCTTACAAAACTTACTACCAATAGACACCTTAATGCTTACGAAACCTAACAGAATATCTATAAAAGAAAGTCGCTTCATAACTTGTTAAACATTTCATTTTCACTTTATATTAGCACATCGTCGATACGATAACTTTATAACATATAGAAGATCACTTTTAAAATTCTTTGCTGATCTCTTTTTTTGTAATAATTTTTAATTATTATTTTTTTTCATTCAAATCGAGCTGTCACACATACAGTTAACCGCCAGATTGAATATATTACAATACCTATTAAGTGATATTTTTGATAAGCAGATTTTATCTTATTTAGTTGGCCAATAAATTAGTCAATTTAAAATGAAGAATGAAACGAAAAACGACACTCCGTTATTAACTCAGATGTTTGTAAAAGGTTCCTCCGCTAAAATTTAATAGACTATCGATTTCGAATTAATCAAAATTTATTTAACATTTTGGTTTTTCTATAAAGCACCCATGTATAAATTTTATATTACATTTATTCCGTATTTTTTTGTATTAATAAAAAGGAAATATAGATTATTTTATCAATAGTTAAAAAAATTTCCTTGTCACTTAAATCATTCTTTATTGTCATTTCAAAATTTATATCGATCCGACAGTCCATAGACAAATTAAATAACTTTAAATTTATTAACACACCATAAATTTACACAAAGGTAAACGAAACACATAATAAATTTTTAATCGAACGATCGTAGGCGGTAGGTACGAAAGCGAACCGATATGTTCCGATTTAGTTCGTTCGGGGATAGCCGGAATCAAACAACTTTCGGTTAATTGAACCACAGAGGGAGTCACGATAATTGACCCAAATTGATTCCCTATTATTGCGTAAATCGAAGAATCCTTTCAGTGGCGCGAACGTTGATATCGAGTACTGAGCCGGACTCCGGTGCTGAATTTTTAGGTGTTGGCTTGCACTCGGCGCGTAATTCGTCCGAACATTCGATGTTTTCGTTACTATATTCTATTTTAATATTTGACATACTTTCCAACACTACAGGCATTATGTTTGGAAGTGATGAAAGGTTCAGTAAGAGAAATTTCGATGTGGATGGGTATTGATACCGATTTAAGAATCTTTAATAAATCTTGCTGGATTCATAAAGAAAATTGTTTTTAATTCGTTCGGGCATCAATTAAAAATTTTGAAACGTGGGGGAACTTTTACCGTTCAACACGGAAGCGTTTGTAGATTATTTTATGTTAATAAAAATATTATGAATATAAAATTATATTTGTTAGAATGTTTGTACATCGATGATGTGAAAGACCTTAGCGTCTCTAAGGAGTGTAATCAAATTTTGCATAGATGTGGTTTATATTTTCTAATAGGATACCTTTTATGCAAAAAATGTATAAATAACACTAAAAACAGTAATTTATTATCAATAATTAACATCTATTATCAATAAGTAACATCAATGCCCAAGGGAGGATCGACGTCGGTAACGAGATAAGCATTGGAATCGAGAACGGAACCGGACCCGACATATGAACCATAATTGACATCGACAACGGGACCGGACCCGACATATGAACCATAATTGATGTCAAGAACGGGACCGTGAGCAGGATAAAAATTGACAGCGAGTGATGAAAGAATTCATTTTTTGTCCATGCGAGCCAAAACACGGGCAATCACAAAAAAATTGTTTTCAAAACAATAAGTACAATAATAAATTATATTTTTAACCATATCTGTGAAATTATTGTTCATTTTTTAATTGATATTATTATAATGTTACATGTACAATAGACGAAAATATTGTTATGTTTTATTTCTTCATAAGTGCCATTATATAAATTATTTGCATTAATATAAAAGAAATAGAGAAAAAAATTAAATATTCCGTACCGAACTCTGTGTAGATGAAAAATTTAAGGAACTAAAGTCTTGCAATTACAGTATTTCATACAATTATTTAATTATATAAACAATTATTTAACGAGCTTTTCTTTTTCTCGAATATTTACTTATTTCAATAATTTTAGTGCTACCGAGTTTTCTAAAGTAGAAATATTTAATTTCAAACACATTATATTTAATATTTTTAATAGTGTATCCTTTGTTTCAGTTCAGACTCGGGGCATGAGTGAAAGATGTGCGAGAAAGCCATCGTAAAATATTTACGTGCGCCTCTATCGCACCCAAGACGGCGTCGACGGCGGCCCGTGATGGCTTAGCTCTAAAAAAAAAAACAGCCGAAACGACGGCAAGAACTGTGATGGTTTAGTTCTGAAAAAAGTTTCGACGACAACTATAACTGTGAAACTCGATAACTGTCAGATGTTATTCACCGTTTCTCGTGCCCTTCGTACCGCTAGAGCTTATGCCGCTGCGTGGCGTCACAATCGCCGGCGCGGGCGCGTGTTCTAGAGGGGAATGAGAGGGCACAGAGGCGAGTGGCCGTGCGCGGGCGCGGCCGCGGCGGGCAAGATGCTGCAGACCTTCTACATAGCGCTGCTCGTGTGGCGGCTGGACGGCGTCGTTGAGAGTACTAAAGGTAACGAATATGCAACTAAGGAGGAATCTAAAACAATTATACATTTTTTAAAATAAAATGATGCAGTTATTTTAGAGAATGTAACAGGTGACCGACTGAACTTTACTGTCGTTCATTATTTTATATTAGTTTACGAAGTTGTATATAGGCATTATTGACATTGTAGATAACTCACGTCACCTGAAGATGACAGGTAAAGTTCTTCTGAAAATAGCACCAACGGTTTTAGTGGGTTTTCCCCCATAAAAATAAGTATATGATATTAGTTTCATATAGTCTATTAGTCTACGTATATAGAAAACTTAAAAATATGTTTAATTGTGCACAAAGTTTTCCGTACACACAGAGAGGGCCAAACGTTCAAACAAAAAACTAGATCATGTATCTATGAATGCACACAAGGGTTTATATCTATTGTTTACAATAACAAAAGGAAACCGTTTGCCACTACATAACTTACTGAAAGTGCCCTAGCCTGTAACATGTACAATATCCTTTTGTTTCGGCGTCGGGTAGATTTGTTTAATACGGAATGGTGACGCGACGACAGGATATTTGTTTGCGGCTGATTCGTGGCACACGAAGTTAGCACACAAGGGGGCAACAACCCTTGGCGATGCAATAACGTCTGTGATTCTTGCTTTAATTTTAGTACAGATTATCTTACGTAAAAACAGCCCTGGAAGAGATGATGTGTCTGCCTACGTGTACAGTCACGCAATTTAGTGAATTAACTTGCGTGATCGACCAACATAGAGATGTCGATTACAAAATAATTTAAAGTAAGTTTCTTTTAATGCAAGTTTAAGAAATGCCTTGTAGTCCGAACTTGTACTCCTGATCTGTAAGAATATAAATCTAATTTGAAAAAAAAATTGCCTTTAAGAACTCAGTTTTCGTAGAGAAATAAAAAAAAACATGTAGTAAATAAAGTTTTCGATGATTTTTATGGTAAATTTATATCAACGGCTGTAAACTCAAAAGGAGCTTGGTTTATCAGTTAAGACAATGCAAAGTGCATTTAAAATCTTAGCTTTGCTAGAAAACTGGTAAATGACGATCAAGTTTAACAAGGGAATAGTGACTCTTTTTTTTCAAAATAAAGTAAAGTAAAAGTAAGATAAAATTTTTAATGTAAATGTAAATGTCTGAATGTAAAAATCTTAAGTAATGTAAAAATAGGGTAAAAATCCGTTATTTCTTCACCTTAGATTAAGCATGATTAATAGTTTTGAACCTTAACGTTTGGTCTAACATCCTAACATGTAAAATGTTGGATTAAGTATGTCGTTAAGTATATAAAATGTTACCAGCGACCAGCATTCACTATGTCACTGTCGAGAATCAAAATATAAATTAGAGAAACTTTTTAGTTTGGATTGTGTAATCTACTATTTACTATATTTTAATGGTTTTTAGTTGTTTGTATATATATAATTAACTAAAAATCTAAGAAAAAAATATGGAAATGAAAATATGGAATTAAGATATATATGTATATATTTAATTTAATTCCACAGTAATAATCTATTTTAGGTTCTCAATCACGTTCAAGAAAAATGAGTAAATAAAAAATAAAGAAATGGCCTCTGGCACTAAATAAAATCACTTCGAAAACTTAACATGATAAATTAACTATCCCCGAAAAATGCATGAAACCATGAAAAAGTCTAAATTTAAGTCCAGACTTCCCCGATGCTTTAATTATAATGAATACCCATGTTATCGTATAGATATATTGAAAACAAAATATTTCTTATTCTATTAATTATATAGATTATGAGTTCAAGAACAATATTACATGTTATATTATATTATAGTACAATATAATTATTCTCTTTAATAAATATGCTTAAAAGAGTTTTTTTATCTTTTATTATAGACAATAGCGTTATCTTTTGGTAATCATTGGCTTTTTAAACCCCGTGAACATTAAGTTAGTATTTGATCAGAAATTAAATTCGTATGACATACAATAGCCATATGAATATTGAAAATGAATTTCTCTTTCCTATTTATCAGGTAAAAAATGCGACTTTAAGTACCTGAAGTACCTAATAAAAATTAAAAACTACTTGCTTTTACTGATTAATGTCAATTTCATTTTAATATATTTCTTTCTCGAAAATCAATTGACCTGAATGTCCTAAATTAATTCTAGTTATTACGATTTACATAATAAATTGAAATTTGAATGTCATACTATTCTTAATGGATTAATACGGTAATTAAAGAACCGAAAGTCAAGAAAATCCTTCATTCGGACCCGTTTAATATATATAAAGCAGTTAACTCCTAATAATTCCTCACCTTGGGTATATAGTAAAGTTAGTCAACTTCGTTTACCCCATCCGGATGAAGTCAATACGTATAAACATCGTTTCATCATGGTAAAGCAAAAGCTTTTTATAATAGTCTTTTTATATGTTCGCCATAATATTTGGCGCAAATGTACACAAATATATTCATGGTTTGCGAGACATGGGCGTCACTAGATTACGCGTTATAAATGGCGGTCGCCTTCCCCCACCCCCCGACCCATATAAAAGCCATTGCATTATTTACTGTAAGCGAATGACCGGATTGTTCATTTGCGCGTGCCACGCAAACCGAATAGCTAATTTGAAGAATTCGAAAAAAAATTCAGTCACTTTTTTTATACAGCGTCATATCGCTCATCGAGCGATGTGGGGGGTTTTAATGCGTTTTACGTGAAAATTTCGGCATATTTTGCGAGAACTGAAATTTTTTTGTTGCAGTGATTTTTTGAATGAGTCTTTATTCATATTATTTTAGAACGATGATTATTGAATATGTTTGTTTACTTTAAATTAAAAAATAAATATACGCCGCCGGCTAGACCCATTTTATTTATTTAGTAGATTTAAGGTTGTATTTGTCTATTAATAGTTGATACGAAATAAAAAAAAAACATATTTTCATTACGCAGCGTAACGTTTAGTAGCTTTTTTTTTTCTCTGCCGGGATTTTTAAAAGATGGTAATTATGTACTAACTTAAACTCTAACTGCGAACTGTTAAAGTTATCAGTTAACAAACTAAACATCAATAATATAAGAGATATTGGCATTTACGACATTAATTTAGTGTCACAAATACTAATATCTTTAAGATTACCTTAGTTAACTGCCAATTGTGAAGTTAAAACAACTTATTTTGACATGTTTAGCTTTTAACTTTAACAGTTAACAGTTAATTATTTCAAATGAGAATTTGAAACACACCGTTGTGAATCTTATAGCATGTAATTCGTAAATTAGTGTTTTTTGGGTTGAAATGATAAAATTATAACGTTTAGTTGTCAACATATTAGCATAAACACAATGTATTATTGAAATTGTTTAATATATATAACATCTTGGGCCTGTGTATATGTTGCATTTAAGAAGACTGTGTCCACATTGAATCAATGCTTGGTGGATATTTCCCACGTATTTGTTAGTTCCGGTAAACTTTCTCCCATTTTTTGGTTGCATCGCAATGTTTTCCTTCATTATAGAAGCCATTGATCAAAACTATCAAAGATTTAAACAACCGATATCCCGCTCGACTGACGCTCTACTTGTTCTTAGTTACCGACATTTTGTACATCAGTTATTTGAAATCGAGTTTCGGTTTGAGAGGGTTAAAAAGATAAAAGAATCATAAATGTACATATTTACGTTAATAGAAAAATATATGTTATTTATAAAGCTGTGTTTGTATTAATGCAAACGTGTGCTTATTAAATTGTCTTTCTTTCGCTCAGCAATGGATCAAGAACAGATCGAACGGTCTTTTGCACAAATGTAGATAGTATATAAACCAAAAGGTTGCTTTCTAAATGACTTCTAAGATGTTTTTTTCTTCGTGTTCGTTATTATGCATAGTCACAGTCGATTTACACTCAGTCCAAATTTAAACGAAAACGTGAGTGAAAAGGTGGGTCTTTTTAAGGAATATAATCGATATTGGTCGGAATCGACATCAGGATCGTGATCGGAATTTAAACCAAGTCTTGAATCGGAATAAAAAAAAATTGGGTGCGTGTACTTATGTACGCGCGTGAGAAGTTATACTTCTTTGTCATCATTAAAAAATAGTTTTTAATTGCATACAAATAATTAATTACAATAAAATCCAGCTCCATCATCAGACGCTGATTACCATAGAGTATCAAAGTACTCGTCAAGACGAATCAAACGAGCCCAAACTCGATGGAGTTGCGTCGTTTAATTACGGAGTTCCTATGGCCACCTTCTAGCTCCATCATCAGACGCTGATTACCATATAGTATCAAAGTACTCGTCAAGACGAATCAAACGAGCCCAAACTCGATGGGGTTGCGTCGTTTAATTACGGAGTTCCTATGGCCATCTTCCAGCTCCATCATCAGACGCTGATTACCATATAGTATCAAAGTACTTGTCAAGACGAATCAAACGAGCCCAAACTCGATGGGGTTGCGTCGTTTAATTACGGAGTTCCTATGGCCACCTTCCAGCTCCATCATCAGACGCTGATTACCATATAGTATCAAAGTACTCATCAAGAGGAATCAAGCGAGCCCAAACTCGATGGGGTTGCGTCGTTTAATTACGGAGTTCCTATGGCCACCTTCCAGCTCCATCATCAGACCCTGGTTACCATATAGTATCAAAGTACTCGTCAAGACGAATCAAACGAGCCCAAACTCGATGGGGTTGCGTCGTTTAATTACGGAGTTCCTATGGCCACCTTCCAGCTCCATCATCAGACGCTGATTACCATATAGTATCAAAGTACTCGTCAAGAGGAATCAAACGAGCCCAAACTCGATGGGGTTGCGTCGTTTAATTACGGAGTTCCTATGGCCACCTTCCAGCTCCATCATCAGACCCTGGTTACCATATAGTATCAAAGTACTCGTCAAGACGAATCAAACGAGCCCAAACTCGATGGGGTTGCGTCGTTTAATTACGGAGTTCCTATGGCCACCTTCTAGCTCCATCATCAGACGCTGATTACCATATAGTATCAAAGTACTCGTCAAGAGGAATCAAACGAGCCCAAACTCGATGGGGTTGCGTCGTTTAATTACGGAGTTCCTATGGCCACCTTCCAGCTCCATCATCAGACCCTGGTTACCATATAGTATCAAAGTACTCGTCAAGACGAATCAAACGAGCCCAAACTCGATGGGGTTGCGTCGTTTAATTACGGAGTTCCTATGGCCACCTTCTGCTCCATCATCAGACGCTGATTACCATATAGTATCAAAGTACTCGTCAAGAGAATCAAACGAGCCCAAACTCGATGGGGTTGCGTCGTTTAATTACGGAGTTCCTATGGCCACCTTCCAGCTCCATCATCAGACCCTGGTTACCATATAGTATCAAAGTACGTCAAGACGAATCAAACGAGCCCAAACTCGATGGGTTGCGTCGTTTAATTACGGAGTTCCTATGGCCACCTTCTGGCTCCATCATCAGACGCTGATTACCATATAGTATCAAAGTACTCGTCAAGAGGAATCAAACGAGCCCAAACTCGATGGGGTTTCGTCGTTTAATTACGGAGTTCCTATGGCCACCTTCCAGCTCCATCATCAGACCCTGGTTACCATAAAGTATCAAAGTACTCGTCAAGACGAATCAAACGAGCCCAAACTCGATGGGGTTGCGTCGTTTAATTACGGAGTTCCTATGGCTTCTGGCTCCATCATCAGACGCTGATTACCATATAGTATCAAAGTACTCGTCAAGAGAATCAAACGAGCCCAAACTCAATGGGGTTGCGTCGTTTAATTACGGAGTTCCTATGGCCACCTTCCAGCTCCATCATCAGACCCTGGTTACCATATAGTATCAAAGTACTCGTCAAGACGAATCAAACGAGCCCAAACTCGATGGGGTTGCGTCGTTTAATTACGGAGTTCCTATGGCCACCTTCTGGCTCCATCATCAGACGCTGATTACCATATAGTATCAAAGTACTCGTCAAGAGGAATCAAACGAGCCCAAACTCGATGGGGTTGCGTCGTTTAATTACGGAGTTCCTATGGCCACCTTCCAGCTCCATCATCAGACGCTGATTACCATAGAGTATCAAAGTACTCGCCAACACAGTCAATAAAGTTCAGTTTAAATTTTAAAAATTAAATAAATAAGTTTTTATTTTCTTATATTAAATGTACATAAATTCTCTCATTATTCGAAATTCGAATTCTAAGCGGGCAGCTTCAACCTGTTAATTTTGCGTCACACAATCTTAAAATTTCACTCTCATCATTTTTTCATAACGCGCCTAAAGAAGTATAACTTCAACAAATTCGAAATCGGTATCGATAGTACGACTGCCACTGTAATTGACGTCATGGCCAGTGTCAGGTCTGCGAAGAAAATAAACAGAGATCGTTAGATGCCAAACTTGAAGGGATTTCTTATATACATCCGCCGATGTGGTTCAGGGCGAAGGTCAGTTTGAATACTTATTGAAATGAATACACAAAAGGCATGTAATATGTTATATACAAAGAAGAAGTTGGCTATTAATGCTGTCAATATACATTTTTCAGTAAATTATCAAAAGCAAAACCTCTTCTGACCATTCGTGCGCGGCCTTTGATCGTTTTGAAAAGTAATATTTAGTTCGACTATAATTTAATGCATTCTATTCACGACTTGTCTAATAACGAAGAAGTGTATATTTATTTGACTATGATTATATGACTACGCACATCTATTTCGCTTTTACAATACACGTACATAAAATCCATCGCCATATCGTACATAGCTGTTAACACGACAAATTCAGTTCCTAAATCGTTACATGCTAATAGTCTAAGATACGGCATCAGAAAAAATGTACTCTCATCTATTAATTGAATCAAACAATGTTTTAAACGCAGATAAAAATATTATAAATTTTTGAGAACAATGTCTGTCACCGCAGTCCTGCTGCTGAAAATTAATTAATAATTAGTTTCTTGCTTCTTATGTTATCTTAATTGTTCATCGCAACTACAAAACTTCGATTATGATGTTTTACACCTTGTTACAATAGGCAGCGACCGTTATGACTGGTGCACTGAACTTATCTCTCTCATCTGTTAATCAAAAATGTTAATACGTATGTAAAGTTTACAAAATTTTAGATATATTCACAAATGGTAGATTCCGTGAAATTATTTGCAGTCTACATAAAAAAAAAAAAAAAAAAAAAAAAACTATGTATTGAATGTTAATAGCAGCAGGACTTCGGTGGCAGACATTGTTCTCACATATTTATAATATTGTTATCTGCCCTTGAATTATTACTTGATACAATTAACATGAATATACATTTTGTGATGCTGGATCTTAGGCTATAAGGGCCTGTTTGTCCGGATCGTCGCAAGGAAGCCATCGAAGCCAGCGCCGGCAGCTGTCGCTTTGCATACACGGCAATTAGCGAAGCGAGAGGGCTCGGGGCCGGCGGAACAAAAGTTGCACCTCCCCAGAGTAGTTTCTGATTTATGTGGCCGGTCGGGGGCCGGGACCCGCTCTTCGCTCTCGATTTGTTCCTCGTGTTTTTTTTTCTCCATTCGTCCTCGCGCCGGACCGTCGTTG
Organism: Eumeta japonica; assembly: GCA_005406025.1. NCBI lineage: Eukaryota > Metazoa > Arthropoda > Insecta > Lepidoptera > Psychidae > Eumeta > Eumeta japonica. The sequence continues at coordinate 172,972 of BGZK01001148.1, forward strand.
TCGTATATTTTTTTGTGTGTATTACGAGGCGTACTTCCTTTTTTTTTAGGTGCGAAGACAGATAAAAATATATGATGCGGAGGAGTGATTTGAAGTTATGTATTTGATTCCAAAGATGATGCAAAAAAGAGTATACTTTGTACTTGAGGTTTTGATTGAAATTGCTCTATGGTGACATAGACATATTTCAAACTTATAAAAATGTGTAGTTTATGCTAACCAGTGTGTATAACATATAATAATCGACATTGATATTCAAATCTGTCAACGAACATGACATTCGCATAAGAAGTATTAATTTAACAAAACGTTTTTCAATTTGAAAATTGAAAAAGTTCTTAAATATCTATAAAATTAATAAACACAAATGTGATATATAATATGTATTTTATATCTATTTCCTTTTATATTTAAATATATAAGAAAGAACGTGAATCTCTGTTTGCAAAAAGGTTTTCTACTAAAATTAAATGTAGATTGTTTTATATTACTACACATACTACAGCTTCGATTGATTAAACAACATTACTATGATAGCTAATTCTTCTATTTTCCGCCACAAAAGTGCAAATTAGAATTTCTTGGTCTTTGCGTGAAATTTGAATAGATGCTGTATGAATTAAATTATTAAACTAAACTGAGTACCGTTAAAATAAATATGTTAAGAAAAAAAAGATAGCGAAGAAAGACCATTTCTCCTTTTCTTATGGAGTATCTGAACGACCAAGAGACAGTCATACATCATTTCTACGTATGGAGATTGGCTTTACAATTTAGAGGATTATGGGAAATAAGACAAAACCTACGTACATACTTAAATAATTCTTTATTTAACATACAATGTATAGATCAGCCTATCAAAACTTATCGTACGACACTTATACAGATTGTCTAATTCGAAATCAGGCCTCCCGAAGCTATGAATATAATTAAATAATATATTATGGATAGTTGACCATGTGCGTATACATTTTTAAACACACATGGTCAACTATTCGTCGTTAGCGGGGTACGAACGCGCATAACTCAAAACCAAACAAGATATCCTAAAAGATTCGTATGAATAAAAATTTTAGTAAAACTCATTACAGTTTTTATGAATGGGTTGAAAAACCCGTGATTTCATAAGGAAACTGAATGAAACCGTCAATGAAATGTGCGTGTCTAGCCATGAAAATATTTACCATGTTTAAAAAACCTCCAGCTATTTCTTATATTGTGATATATAAAGGAAAACATTGTAATAATTGTGATATATATTTATTTTCTGATGCGCTTAAATAATGTTTAACGGCTTTAAAGTTTTTTCCTGTTATCTCTATGTCTTCTTATAACTAAGCAACGATTTGACCGAGCTTGATGAAATTTTGGTTATAACAAAAAAAAAATGCGTTTATCAAAACACTAGATTACATACTATGTTCATTAAGTGTCTGTCTGTCTGTTTTTCGGACTGGAGAATCGGAAACGGCTAAACGGATTATAATAAAGTTGTACATAGAGGTAATTTATCTCCTGGTTTAAGAAAATGGGATGGTTTTATATGAGAAAATGTATTGAAACTAGAAAAACAGCAGCGATTTCGGAGTGAGAATCGAGATTGGTATCGAGGCTGACATTGGAACAAGGGGAAGGGTCGCGATCTAAATCGAGAATAAGTCTGGTAATGGAAAAAATCAGGCTAAAACTGTTAAAATTCGCGCCGAGCAAAGCGGGCGGCTAACAGCTTGTATTTAATGAAACTTGACAAGACCGAATAAAGTAGTCTCTGAATATAATGAGGTTGTGACCTCAAAATCGATACCTGTGTCCACTAAGAGATTCTGGATTTTCCCTGTAAAGTGGCGAATTGATGATAGTTTCTGGATGAGACGTTTTAGTCTCATTTTCGTAATTTAGAATTCGGGTCGATTAAATTAACGAACACTTTTATTTGATGTTATAGATGGCAAAAGCAAAGAAATTTAAAAGCGTGTGTTTTGATGATTTTTAATGTTGTTGATTTTCAATTTATATTGAACTTCTAATCTATAAATAGGTGACATCTAAAATCATTATTAAAATTGAAAAGTGGTTGGTATTCTCTTTTCTGAGAAGAAAATAGTCTTGAATACTATTGAGAAAACGAAATATATCTCCTCGATAAAAACGACAAGTGAATTGACTCTTGTATAATATTGATTTCGAAGGAGCGGGTTAAATGTGAAATTTTGTAAAAAAAATGTTTTGGGAAATTGCTGTTCTATCTAAATCATGGTTATTATTATTTAATAATGCTTATATATTCGCTTTCCCGACACTTGTCATCCGATGGCGCCCATTATATTGTTATTGTAAATTTATGAATTGCTCGAAGCCCTCTAGACTAGACATTTTAGTTTTATAATGAAGATAGGTTATATGTTCGAGACCACAGTAAACAAAATTGTACTTGCTGAATCTTGTGTCTTTTGCGTGCAATCAATAATATGTGTATTGCATTTGTTTCTTCTTTATTTTTTGAAACATGTAACTGTCCAAAGTTTTGTCTAAATTTACTCTTTAATCATACCTACTTCTGAAATTTATTTGAATTCATGTTATACAAAAAAAAAATCAAAACACTTCATCAAAATGGTCCAAAATATGTAAAAGAATTGTTTAAAATATTATTATGCGACGTCAAATAGAAGTTTATAAGTATAATGCGCTGGACATTCGTAAAAAAGAGAGATGCATGCGTTAAATAATAAATTAAGGTAATGGGATAAAGTATGCTAATGTATTTGTTAGTATTTATTGTACTCAGTCCTGTTACACTATTAATTCGCTTGTTACTGGCGTTACATCCATGTCATATGGTGAGTAACATTTGTAAAAAATGGATTAATTTCTTGATTTGTTGTTATTAATAGTTCTCAAATAATAAATGGTTTATTGACGTGAAAACACATATTCGCTCATTAAGTACAGTGATAACTAGTCACCTTTCTTGTGTTATAAAATACCGTCAATTTTCATTCGCTGATTAATAGGGGACTAATAATACGATGACAACGTTGAGGTTACAATACATAGAGTAAGTGTTTATTGTGGCGCTTTTGCTACACCCGTGACGTCATTGGTCACGTGACGTCACTGTAAGCGCTTGCGCGTGATTGTTGTGAATTAGCATGGTACTAAATAAAATTAGTTTAGTTCGAGAACGCATTTAGGTAGGACGTTGATTCGGGTTTCATTGTAAAGAACTCGATAAGAATTAGTAAATATTTGCCGAATAAAAAAAAATCGATTATACACGTAAAATTGCAAAAATAATTAAATATGTCTTGTATGAGTCGTAAATATACATAAAATGCAAATCTGAGGAAAGCTTGCATCAAAAAAAAAAATATGATACATCCAGCGAAGTCATTAATTAGGTTATTATTTAAAATTAATCACTATAGTATTTTTACACTTTAATATTCAATGCTATGGTACCCATTCAATCACAATCCCTTTCTGGGCGCACAAGAAGAATGATCAGGCAAGCGAGTTCGAGTCTTCTAAGCTAGCGTCTCGCCCCAAGGGGGATAGGAACTTTTGTTCGGAGCAACTTCAAGCGAATATTTACGTCGAAAATTCCAGCTAAATCGCCGCCCCGATTCAAGGGGATCTCTGACTCATCGATATTGACAGCAATATTGGAAATAGATTGGAATGAGCCCCCAATTTAAGTTTACCCGGTAAACTGCTTAATGCGTTATATTAAAGATGCTTTCAAACCGACCGAAAGTAATATCTTTATGTATTGCCTTGTTTACGTAAACACATATCTATTTCTAAAATAGAGCATACTCGGTTTTTTATTATGGGATTTTTAAATTGTATACGAACTTCGCATTGAAACGACTTTGTTATGGATTTTATAAATATTGTACTTGATAAGTTTAAGCCCGAATTTTGTAAACTTTAAATCCTACGTATTATGTATGATTGTTTAGGCAAATTGTTTATTCGTGAATTAGAGCTACAATAACTTGCTTTCAATATTCATCGCCGTGAGCTGGTAAAATGAAACGATATAGGTATATATTTGATCTTCCACAAAGATCAATAGATTAAGCATAGAATGGAATAATGATTTTGGAGTACAGTTCACATCCTCAAGCATTTAAATACTGCTTAGATTCAGAAGGATAGATACTCACAAAATACAGACGTGAAGTTGGAAATGAAGCTTCCATTGTATTAATGGCGGTGTGGAATTCATATAGGTATGAAGACACCGCCTGCCCTGTCAGGTTCTTAAAAAGTGAATGGTGGAATATTTTATTTATACAATTATTATAAACTAGCATTTAAATAGCTCTTGAAATTTTTGAATGTAATATTTCACAAAAAGAGCTAGACTTAATATTTTTATTACTAAACGATAAACTTAATAAGTATTTTTTTTTTTGTATAGTAAGATAAAGCTAAATTGTTGTCCATTGCCATAATTTGAAAACTTTGTGCACTGATAATGTCTTCCATGATCACATAAATGGATTTAAGAATGAGAATGAAAAATGTGTCAATAAAAATTAAAATGACACTTTTGACGAGGTTTGGTAAGCCAATGGTATAAAGGCTTGAGGCTCTTAATGTTAACCACCTGTATAAAGAGACAGGTGTTACATTTAATACATTTAATGACAGACCCACTTATCTGAGTGGTCGGATGACGTTTGTATTGCGCAGGTCTCCAGTGATGAGTAATGATTGTCTTTGGGAAATGCACGTTGGAGACAGACGTATCTAAATATCAGTTACTATGCGGTCTCGGTAATTTTAATTTAATAAAAGAAATGTAAATTTCTGTATGCTTTTACTTTATGCTTTATTTTCTATTTCTTATCGTGACAACCCTTGTTCTCGAGTAAGCTTTTGTGTGACACTATGCAGCGGTGCAATGCCCTTGAGATAAGAGCAATCAAATCGCAGGTAGTAAAGGAATAAAAGCGATAATATCAGATTAGAGTGAAAACCAGTTCAAGGTGGTGATAAATTGTGATTATTTTGGTAATTTTTCAACACTTTGACGTGTATTCGATATTGTACTTTACATTTCATTAGGATTTAAATAAATATTATTATATTTAAACTACACTTCAAACAATATAATATATACTACTGGAGAAGGCTGGTCATATCATTAGACAGTTTTAATAAAAAAACTCTAGTAAAAATTACGATTTTTGAAGAAACACTAGAAAAATTGAACATAACTATGTTCTATAGTAACTTGAGCATTCTTGTGCGCGTCTGCGTGAGTGTGTAAACCTCGCATAAATTTTGAACGGATTAACCGATCGAAACAGAATTTGTAACAGATATATATATATATATATATATATCTGTTACAAATTTACATTTACAACACATTTGCATTTACACCACATATATTTTATATCATTTCATAGATAGTTGCTTGTTTTACCGGCATCAATAACTAAAAAAATTATTCCTTTTGTTTTTGTAAATTAATTAATTATTAAAATTATATATATGTTGCCATCTGACGACTTTAATTTTTAAACAACGTCATCATGATTGACGGTCGATAAATTTTTTGTTCAAACATTTCTTCGATCTGTCATCCGAGCTGCATAATGTAATACAACAAAAAGAACAACGTCATAAACGGTGTGCAAAATAAGAATCGAATTGAATACCTGTAATACACTTTGATTCAGTAAATGGAATTGAATGTTTATTCACATAATAATTACAAAAACGATAAAAATAAAATGCCAAGGCGACGAATACTGGAAATTCAAGCAGAAAGACGTCGAAGTAAGTCAAATTGTATCAAACGATTGTATATATACAATATTTTAAGTATATATATATATATATATATATATATATATATATATATATATATATATATATATATATACTTAAAATATTGTTTATTTAGATGTTTTATGATATTTAAAATTAATATTGACAGTAATTTTGTAAACTGATAATTATTATACATAATTTGTGCGAATTCTTCGCACAGAGTGTGTCTAGTTATAAATTATGCAAATTATAATAAACAATATTTACTAATTAACATTTTATTAATATGTAATTTATCTTCGTTTTCTCTTTTTTAAGTTATAATTTACTTAAGAAATAATACGAAACGTGACGGCGTTCAAAAGGAAATTGAAATCGGGATATTGATCAATAATGTAGCATCGAATTTACAGAGATGGCGCCCTTGAGTCGGTGCACGAGCGCGTCCCTCGGGCAAACACCGAATTAGCAACCTCAAATTTTTCCGACAATAACAACAAATAAGCAAAAGAAAAAAAATAAGTTTTTTTTTTTTGGGCGCTATTGTATGTGACCCGAGGTTTGGGTTGTAACGCGACTACTTGTTTTTCATTTACTTTCCTATTTTTTTTTTCTAATGTAAATATAGAAATTCATACTATGGAAACTTTAAAAGTTTGCCATTGTTAATTTTAGAGTGTTGTAAAGAGCAAGTCAAATTAGGGTTTAATTTTATATTATTATAATATCCTTATATTTCGGCTGTTCCTAATCATTCTACTAGACAACCGATACAAATAGTAACTTTGTCTTTTTTAAAATGTTGAAAAGATATTAAAAAAATGTTTTGAGCATCCTTTCCATGATCTCTTTTAAAATTATTTTTGACAAAAATAACTTTGACAATTAAAACTGAATTTTTGATAAGGCTTTGGAACAGAGGTTAAATCTGCTTTCAAAAAAAAAAATTGTTAAAAGCTACTAATTTAAGGCTTGCTAACTTCAGATGCAATATATAATGCCATATTTGTGGTGTTCATGTTTCCAAATAACTTTTTTAAGGAAGCGCTTTAAAGTTAATATAATAACATTTTTGTGTTGTTTAGTCAATATGTTCAATTATGTGTCCAATCAATTAGCTTTGAGTTGTATTGAACTATAACAGAAGATTTCGTTACTTAGATACCGAAATCAGTGATTATTATTTGGAATAAATATCATGTTTTGTGCTGAAATAGATTAAAGGTTGTAAACATGGGAGGTTCGTTTGATGACCTTAGTCCTTTTAAAGGTTTATTCGATGGCAAACTTTTTCTCAATATGAGTGAAACTGCTAAATTTTTTGACAGTATTCGATATTGAATATTCAATTTTTACTGAGTATTGACTTCGTTTATGAGAATATTCGAATAATTTCTCGAATGCTAGATTTTTTTTTTGAGTTTCTCGTAACATTCGAGTAATTTTTTAAAAGTTCGGTAACTTAATTGAACATGACGGAAAAGTCTCAATTAATTCCTGTTTATAAATGGGTTTCTGATTAGTTTTCTACGAATTAAATTGTCTTTTTATTAAATGGTTATCCAAAGAAATACTTCAGATGTTTTAAGCTGCTCTCGATTGTACCGTTCGAGGCCAGTTTAAAATATATTAATAGTCGAAAATTTCGTTTGAGTAGTAGGCATTGCTTCTGGGTCTATGTAAGGCCGAATATGACGCACACGCATCACTTAATTTTTGATCAAAAAGATGGAAGAACAAAGAAGAAAAGTAGAAAGTGAAAAGTGATTAGAGAATTGTAAGAAGTGAAAATATACAGACAATGCCATAGCGAAAGAAAATAGTTTCGCAGTCTTAAATCGTTTCGCAAAGGCAAAAAATGGCGTGAAGAAATGAAAATGAAACAAAAATGACGGGAGAAAGAAAAACGCGTCCCGCACTGTTGAAAGAAAATTATCGACGAAACAGAAATATTCAGACCGAAGAGCAATTTCAAAATTCTCGAGAAGTACACTGAAATAGAAAACTATCACACCTTTAAATATAAACGAGCGTACAGGCAGACGAAAGAATAATTCTGCTTGGAGAGACGATATAACTTCGGTATTGGATTGCCAGATATGTGATTACGAAAGTTGGATCGCCAATTATACTATTACCAAAACTTAATTAGCTAAAATTATGCAATGGCATAAGATTATGCGTGAAACAGATGCAGGATTATACCATCGGGAATTTTAACCGACAAAAATAGAGGAAATTATATTATTATACCAAGAATTCCTTTAATTTCAAATGATTTGCCAATTTGTTTCAAACGATTCCAATTCTTATTCGAATGAGCTTATATTATGACTATCAATCACTAAGGGAAACATAAGGCGATCCGATACTATGGAGTTAATATTAAAGAACCCTGTTTTTACCATGATCAACTGTATATTCCTGTAAAAAATAAGTCTTTTGATAAAATAAATAATTATAATGCTATACCAGCCTTTGATAAAAATCAATAAATGCGTGACCAAAAGCCAGCAAAATAAGTATTTTAGCTCGTATTGCATATTTTTCATATCAGTTCTCGATTCCACATATGTTGAGTTGAATATTTGTGAAGGATTAACTTTCGTTTCATATTACTGTTGGAGTAATTCCTACCGCAACTTCGCTTACGTGTGTTTTTAATAAAATTTCCTTCAATATCAAATTAATTTCAGTTTTTTCGTAATATCATATCGAAAAATTTTGTAATTATTTATTCATAGTGATTGTTTTGCTTCATTTTTTCAAAATATCCTTCAACGTCTTCAAAATTTATTAAAAATTTTACCGACAAAAACGACTCGTAATGGACCAATTTTCAGAATTTACCTTACTTTCAGAAACTTTAATGCTATTTCAGAAAGAGGTATACAATATTTGTAGTTATGTATAATGGCATTTTCACTAGTGTTTGCTTTCGCGAAATTGAGAAAACACGCAATTCCTTTTTAGGTTTCTGCGCAGGCACAACGTATCGTTTAGACGTTAACGTTTGAGCGTCGGGAGTGTCAAGGTTTATGTCGTGGGTTCAGTCGAGATCGAGGCCAGGATAAATCGGGATCAAAACTTGTATTGTACGAAATTCGGTCGGGAATTGCAACTTAGGCCGAGAACAAACTGAAACCAAATACGGAAACGACTTTTTGAGTTGCGTGTCATTCAAATTTTGAATGTAGGACTTGCATGCTAGTCGTTCGATGATAGAATCAAACACATGAATCAGATCAGACGTAGAAACGGCATAAATTTTTTTCCACATTCAGAGACGTGGGATATAACCAACAGAAACTTTTACTTAAAAAAAGTCTGTAAAGCAGTTAACCCGGAACCCCTCATTAAAGTTTCCCGCTTTAGTATTTTAATATTTATGGACGTGTCCTTGAGCTTCTCGAGTTCAAAAGCATAGTTTTCTCAAAGATCCAAAAACTCACCTTTAAGCTTTTCGAGTTAAAACATCCCAAAAACGATTAACCTTATAGGTAATTATTCAATATTTTCGCTATTTTAGAGCCCAGTCTTTAAAAATATACTTAACAGTAAATTTTTGACTTTAAGTCAAAAAGGTCAATTTTTGTGATTTTTCAAGCTCTCCGACCTCAAAAATATAACTTTAATATGATTTCAGTTCTTGGAATTCAAACATCTAAATGTTTTTAAAGTAAACGCTATTTATTAATTTTTAACTTACATATCCATGTGTTTTGATCTGCATTGAGGCATTCAACGCAGTTTTTCGAATAAAGGAATCTAATCAAAACTAAATATAAATTCAACAAGAATCTTAAAAGTTACCTTAAATGTTTTTTTTTCCGATTGTTTCATTAACGATATCTTTCAAACGAACCAATCGATTTTGATGCAGTTTTTAACAAACGACGTTTCAACAGACAGCAATGCCTCCTCTCACAGACACACACACATACATACAGACATCGTCGGAAAAATGGTCGAAATAGATTCCTATGGCTTTGAAACGTAAAAATCTGTCAAACTGAAAACAGTAACTTTTCAATTACATGAAAAATCTCCAATTTTCATAGCGGGAAGTTAAATATCTTAAAACCATTAATACTTATTTAGTAAACCTGTTGTATTACATTGTACTACACCAATGACAAAAGTAAAGATAGTTTTATAAACGTGTCGAAATTGATTTTAAATTCGATTTTTCATTGAAGGCAATCCATAAGCAGACAGTGAGTATAATGAATTGTTATTGAAATTGGGCACTCTTCGGGGCTCTGTTCGAGAGATATCTCGAGTCTTTTGTACTTGAAATTATATCCATTAGACACTGCGATGTATAAAAATGTGTGGGCAGAAATAAATTATTTATATAAGATTATTGATATAATCATTAATGTATTGTGTTTCAACTATTTATATTTCAATGTAAATCGATGAAATTAAATAATAGAATAATTATTTTCTTTTTAAATGACACTTGTTTTTACGGCGGTTTTAGAATAAACAATAAGTCTAAAACCCATTAAAAAATCAAAGTTGAGAATGTGACGAGAAAAAATGTGCAGATGCATGTGTACTAGTTTAATGCATCTCAGTGCATCAGCCGGGTATAGGTTTTTTCACAGAGACTTTCGCATAAAGATTTTGTTATGGTTATGTGCAGTACAAAGTATATTTATCGTCATGCAGTTATAATTATGACAGGTATTTGATACTTTGAGAGCTTTGTTGTAAAGTTCTGTCAGTCGTTGGTGTAGTAAGGTTTAGTAATATTCAGGTTATAAATATTATATTCTGTTAAATGTAATATTTGTGTACTTTTATAGTATAACGACGAACCTCCCACGTCAAAACTCTTTGAAAAATAAGTCCCACTTCTATTAAACCCAAAATCAATAGTTTAGTTTAAGCTGACGCAGAAGATCTTATATGGGAAGTCTTTCAAAGACATCTCGGATCAGTCTACGCATATGTTGACAAATATGATGTAAATAGAGCTGTGAGTGTAATATTTGGCTACAGGTTTCGGAGTTGTTTACGCTATAAAATGATTTTGCGTAATAGAAAACAATCACTAATCTTCCAAATAATAATTAGAACAATACTTCTGTTATTTGCACATGAAGTAGTTTAGTTATTTGTAAACATATGCTATATTTTGTTTGGAAGGCTTTTTTAAGCTTTAACATTATCAAAAATTTGTCGATCCATTTTACAAATTATATTAATATTATTTTACATTATTGTACAAAATTATTGAGTTATAAAAAAAACTACATTGAATAAAAGAAGATTTGAACTGGTAATGAAATGTGCATTTTTTAGGAAATCAGGTTGTATTGCCCATAATAACAGAAAAAGTGCAATGAACCTTTTAGTATAATACAAAATGTATTTTTTTTTTCGTGGTTTTGCAAATTTTAGGGTTGTCGACAAGGTTTTCAACGCAAATTAATTTAAATATATTTCTGTGTATCCACAAGTGTAGATTCGTGATTTGACTTGAGACATTGGAGAGGCTATTTCGAGGCAGACACATAACAATATATCTCTCACTTATTACAATATCTTTAAATTTATTAATAAAAGTCTATCGTCACACCGTTCGTAAGTACAAAAGAATCATGTCGCCACACATCGCCCGCGCATGTTCGTAATGCTTTCGCGCAAGGATGACACATTACTTTTTATTGCCGCTCCATCATACGCATCGTGTTGCTTCGGCAATAAAGCGAATCAGCACTCAAGTAGGCGATGCGGGGGGGCCATAAAGAAAGCCCTAAAATCTAGTACAAATCAGAATCGCGGTGGGGGCGTGAAACATTCAGCGGGGCAGCGCTACACGGTAAAAGGTACGCCCCGGGGAGCGACAAAACGTAACGAAGCGCTGCAGCCGTCCTTTTATACGTGCGCTTGTGTATGTCGGATACATGTGCTCCGATAGCGCCTGTTGTGTTGTAGAGGTCGCTGCGAGCTCGCGTGAAGTTCGATTGTGTACTGGATTACCTGAAATTCTTATACATTTCGAGAACGTTCTAGACTTTTGCAGGAGTGAAATCGAATGTACACTGTACACTATAAATTCTTATTAACAATTATGATAATACATTTTATTATACATTTGGATTTTTTTTAATATTCTGTGCTTAGAATGCTTTTATAAAGTTTTATAAAAATTGACAGTTCAATGTTTATGATCGTATATGACATGTATAAATTAAGAATGTTAAAAGTACAAATCATAAAATAATTTATGAAGATAATTTTTATTTCATACTTCAGGTTTTACAATGAAAGCAAAAAGCTTACACATAAATTATACTCATTTAATGGTTACTATTAATTTATATAATAATTGGTGTTATGCAAACATATTAAAACCAATTCTTCCCTAATCGAGAGTTATGTCTTATAAATGTAGTCTGCAATATTAATGAGCATTATATAAAAGCTCATTTGTAGTATTATTCTCAACTCTGTAATTATAAAACAAATGTTATTAATCAGCAGCACGCTTAATATGCTTGCTTTTATAACTAAATAACATTATTGAAGTATACAGATAGGCAAGTTTTGCATTCGGCAAGTACAATAATTTCTACCATTAAAAAAATTACGCTTACATCTTTTTTTTTTTTGTTACATGCGAGTAGTTCTCAAATCATTTTATGATTTCTTTCAATGAAACGTAAACATTAGTCATTAGCAAAAATTATATAGTCCAATTATTCATTGAATGTTCGTATAATCCACATGTATACCGTACAAGTGTTATTTTCATATACTCGTGTATGCAGAAAATTCACATGGAAATAATAAAAAAAACTGGATGTATTATTCATCAACGAAATCAGCTTTGTCGGTCCAGTGCCAGGCAAAGTTTGTCCCACGGGATATCACCATGTATCTTCCAGGTGTCTAGAATACATCAGCATGTTATTTTGTAAAAATATTATCACTGACGTATTATAAAACGCAGTATCTTTCTGTTTGTCTTTTTATGCGTTCATTACCCCAGACTCACCGGTCGGTTTTACATTATCATTTTTTAGGATACATACACTTTAATATTAAAAATATATACTAGCTCTTACCCACGGTTTTCTTTCCGTGATAATGTAACGAAACCTCGCTTTTTATACAGATTCATATTATCGGTAACACCAATATCTAAAAGATAGCAGTCAATTGCAGATCTCCGGTCTGGTATTGCAATCGCGCACGGGACAGAAATAGGTGTCAAAAGTGGGTGCAAGATCGTTTCGCAATGAAATATGCTTTCCTCTGATATGGATTCGGGATTGCTGTTGATGGATTGAGAGCGGAGATTGATTGGGATTGACAATCTAGGACAATTGGTTGAATCTAGGATAGCGATCGAGGTTGACGGCATGATCTGCTGACATGCCCGTGCAAATAGCGCCACAGATTAAAACTAGTTTACGAGTGTGACTACATAAGTGATTGTTGATATTTGTAAGAGCTACATAAATATCGAATCGGCATAGAAGAAATTAGAAGCTTGAATGAGGAATAAATATAAAATGATATCGACATAGTTAAACGTTGATATATGTAAATGGAAATTTAATCATTATTATGTGTTGCAAATATTTATTTATTTATTTACTAGAATTAAACGGTTCTGTGCAAGAGAACAAAACTATCTTAAGGGAACAGTACGGAATTGTGCCTTGTAGTATATAATTATGTTTTTTTTGGGTTTACGTTATTTAAGCATTTCATTATGTAAATATCAGGCTGTGCAAACTGAGGTGATTTATTTTTTCTCGTCCATTCCACGGTGTGGGGTAACGGTGGACAGCATGTTAAAAAATATTGCGGATTTGTGACAATCATTTTTTGATTTGAAAACCCGTTTGAGAAATATGAAGCTTTTTAGACAAGCGTCCTCCCGCCCCACAAAATATACTGGACAAGTAAAAAGCAAAATTCTTACAAATTCCGTTGAAAATTATTTAGATGGCGTTCTTAATTGCATAAAACAATTAGTAAATATAAGTTTATAAACCATCTAATATTATATAAAATAAAGTAATAACATCCTTAATACCCCTCCTATATGGGCTTGATTTTGAAAGTTGTTAGCCGTTGAACCGTGGAATCAATTAATATATTCATAGTATTAAACAAAATACTACAAACATATTAATTCTGAGTCAGCATTATTGTGATGGGTAACTAAGGAACTCTACCCTGCGCGCGACCCGACACGCATTTCTCACATTTTTATGAAATAAATCATTCAAAAAAAATTATTAAATCATCATCATATGTGGTCGTTCTCAAAGCACATAATCTTGTTTATGATTGGTACTAATATTGCCCAGTTTTGTCTATTATATGATTTTGTCGATCTATGAAAGTAAAACGACTGCAGCGTAAACACAATAGTTTTGATCCACGGTTTGCTCGCATGATAATAGAATAAAGTTCCTTCATCTTTTATATTATACAATCTCTCTTTCAATCGCGAACGCGATCCCGGTTCTGTTATCGATTTTCATTTGCATTTCCATTTCCATTTTGATCCCATTGCTTGTTTCATTCTCAGACGCATTTTCAATTTCGATTCCTATTTTACAAATGATATCGATACGTTCTCGCTCTCCGTCCTGATTATATATTATATTGATTGTGCACATCCCTATTTCAACCGCCTGAAATATTTTATTCAATGTCGTCTTTGTCATTGCTTTGTTCACACACTTAGGTATGTTAATTGCTATAATGCATATGTAAGAGATGTGTGCGTATGTTTGTCTACGGGTTCATAATCCCCGAAATTGTATTTTTTTTGTCACTAAAGAAAAGCGTGAATATGAAGATATAATAATGTCGGTTATCACTAATTGCTAAGTCACTTAACAGTGTGACGAATCTGATATATACAAATATAAATAACATTATACAAATATAAATAACATTTTGGTGATTTCTTTATTTAAAGTATGGTTTTTATTATCCAAACATAACGTAGCTTTTTTCTGACTTGAAGTTTTTTAGAATCGGTTCAGTAATTCCGGAGACCTACCTATATGCCAGAAAAATTGAAAAAAAAAAATCGGTTTTTGTAATACCAGTATCGATAATGGCTTTCGTTTACCAATGTCAAAGTTACCTTGAAATTATTATTTTTATCCCTTCGGACATATCTAATGGGATGTAATTTTGACCAGTCGATACATCTATTTTAATACTGCTCCACCCTAAGCACACGCTGCGATGAATCTCTAGCCCATCCGTCAAGATTTGAGTCGTGAATATATGGTGAAAAAAAAAAGAAAAGAATTCTCGAAGTTGCTCCCTCTCTCGGAGGGCGTCTCGCCTCCGGACGGATTATTTATGTTTTCGCGCCGCGTCCTCCCGCGCGGCGCTGCGCCCAGAAATCCTAACGACAAATAACTAAGTGAATCCTTGCTTTGTTTGCTTTTGTTTCTTTAACCTTTCGCGGACATCGTACGGAATATTTATTATATTTTGTATCGACATGGCGTATTTTCCTTCAGCACCGCCAAGGCTTCAGATGATGAATGTGTTCGCTTTACGTCCTGTTTTAGTTGGAACACTGAGAGACTTATTGTTGTCGTTAGAGATAGATGCTGAATGACCTGCAAGCTGTAGCTATCTGACTCCTAATTATTGAATATATTGATGATTGTATGAAATCTTTTTTAACGACTGTCTGTAGATTGGTTGACAGATCGTTAAGATGAGAGGCACAGTGTGAATACATTCCGCCTGTTATCTTGACAATCGGCGTTCCCCACAATACTTCCAAATTTTTAGCATGAATATAATAACTGTGAAACAAATTTCTATAAGAGACATTTTCTAACAAACGCGATGTTGTATGTTTTGAATGTGCGCCAGCTTAAAAGTTTGGCAACGACGCGTTGGCAATGCGCATGGTGTTCGAGTGTTCATTGGCGATTTTAGTCATCGCTGTTCTGGGAAATAGTAAACAAAAAGAGATATGAAAATCGATAGACCAAAACTTTAGTGTTTGAATGAATATAAAAGATGGCTGACAGGGAGTGAGAAAAATAGCCCTTAAAAGTGTTATTTTTTGCAGAAAATAAATTTAGGCCTATATTTAGTCTTTACTTGGAAGGCTCTTTTAAGTGATAACTCCCTAACTTTGGAAGAATGAAATAAAGTGGTTACCCTTTGTTTGCCTTTCCGTTTGACCTTTCCTTCTTAAGTACGGTTTTTGTCTCTGGGCAAAGGTTTACATGTTACATGTGAATTTCAACATCCTATCCTTTTTTGACTTCGTTTAGAAGTTAAAACCCTTTGACATATAAATAATATATGCAAAAAAATGGATTTCTAAACTTATATCAAGCAAATCTATTTAAGAAACACTTTTATATAAACATTTCAGAATAATAAATAATGTTTAAAAGGGTTAAAGAATCTTAATTCGCCTAAATATTTACAGTAAGTATCAATGGTCCGAATAACCCTTACGAAACCTTATAAAAATATCGATGAATAGAAATTTCTTTTAACTACCGTGTTTTTCAAAGATGTTTTTGCGAATTCCGGTATAAAATTGTTATTATTTTATAATTATCAATTTATCGTCTATGGGCCATTTTTGTATAACTAAGATTGTGCTAAATTAAATATTTAAAGTAATTTAATAAAAAAAATTACAAACTGCATACATGACATATTTCTTAATTATTAGATTTAAATTATCATTTTTAAGACAAGAAAAAATGGACACGATCTACGCGTTTAAAATTAAATGTTCTTGGTTTTTTCCATTTTACTTTTCAATTGACTGAACTTTTTCTTACTGAAAGCCGGTAGTGTCTCAGAAATCGTCTGATCTCAAATTAAATATTGAGACGATTTGACTACTTATACTATTAGTACCTGAGTAACTATTCCTGCACGTCTTTCACGTTTGTCGTGTGAATATGATAATAACCAATGGAAAAAGTTGCTTAAGCTTATTTCTTATTGAAGTGAAAACTTCTTTAGCACTGTTGTGATTTGAGACTCGATGAAACGAAAAAGCGACAGTAAACAGAGACAACCATATACGTCTATAGGATCTAGCGTGCGAGAGAATGAGATAGAACATATGATGAAACAGAATACCGGCGAGAGAATGAGATAAAATATGAGATGAGATACAATGCGAGCTAAAGAGATGTTTGTGTGCTCGTATGCGCCTGTGTATTTTCATTTGTCGAAATTGAAAACAGAAAGTTTAAATAATAAAACCTAAAATAACTCTTAAACTCGATACCGATATTCAAATAAACATACCCTACGATCATCCCACGCCTAATACTGTATTCGTCTCATTCTCTCGCAGTTTAATTCTCTGAAGGTTTCATTTCTAACGCGTGTGAACCGCACACATGTTATAATTTTATTCCTAATATGTATTTATAATATATTATAAGTACACGATATACATAAACTACGTAATATTGTTTCCTGATCTCACATCAAAAATATCACTCAGTGCCATCGGTCTAATTTATGTTTTTGTTTGTTGAGAATTAAAACGTGCCATTTCTCATTGAGAATTAATAGCATACCAACAATATTTATTCCAAAGTTCTACGAGATGGCGGTATAAGTAATGTTAAAATTTCCCTTGCGTCATTTATAGGGAAAATAGATATATATATATATATATATATATATATATACTCGATAAGCAAAACATTTTATCAAAATACAAATCGCTTTATTCGGTCGCACCAAATAAAGCGTTTCCTGTTTTTCCCATAGTGTAAATGAAGGCGTACAGCGAGTGCCAAGTCAAACCGTGCGTGTAAATTGTATGCATACACGGAATCCAGTACCGTACGCCGGTTTGTACGTACATAAAATTCAGTCGTAAACATCTCTAACGCCCAACTCGCAAGTGGCAATCGAAGTTAAGTGATTGGTGCATCTTTTCATTAGGATGAAAATTGAAAGCGAATTCGAATACTGCATCAAGAATCGGAGACAGCACGAAACTTCCATATGAATCAATACAGCTGTTTTCAGAGTTATCAGCTTTAAATACTGCTGAATAAGAATCTCGAACTTTTATGCAGTCACAAGTCTCGAATTTTAACTTAAGTTATTGAATTATGTCAAAGAATTCTGTACATTTCGAGGATTTGAAGATGACCGGCTCAGAAAGTGTTTAGTGTTAAAGGTATTTCTTCTATCAGTATTCAGACTGACGTGGGCTATTGTGATGCCTGCAACAGCAAAAGTAATTGGGTACAAAACCGAATCACAATTCTTATGCTATTTATAAAATATAAATTAAAATAAAACATAAGTATTTAAATCCTGTTTACAATAAAATGTATTAAAAAAAGTTATTACAAGAGTGAGCCAAAATCAATCCCATTTTCAAAGTCAACTCACATCAATTAACAACCAAAACAATAGACAAAATAGATTTCTTTTGAGTTGTTTCTCTTATATTCAGTACTGATGTATACATAAACAAAAGAGTGTAAGAAACCTCTATAATTATAATTTGATCAAACAAAGTCGCTATTATGACTTGAAACTTGTGGACGAAAGTAAAATATAAATTCGACGTATAGTGCAGAGCATATTGGTATATTAATTAATTCATGAAAATTAGAATTTTCGGCGATTTTCAATTTTTAAAAATTCATAACAATTAATGGATTGCAGATACAATGATGGGAGTAAGAACTTTTTACATTCGAAATATTATGAAGAATATAAAAAATTTGACCCTAAAGGACAACTCTGCAACTTCCCGCTAATTTTATCCGTTTCGTAGTTATTTAAAAAAAAACGGTTTGTTTCGATTTCTTTCAACAACGATTTTTCGCAAACCAATAAACCGATTTTGACCCAGTTTGCATAATCGACGTGTTTTTAGAGGGTCAAGAGCTGGTTAGAATTTGAAATCGATCGGTCAAGCCGTTTCGTAGTTATTCCAAAAAAACTGTTTTTTTCGATTTCTTTCGACAATGATTTCTCACAAACGAATCAATCGATTTTGACCCGGTTTGCGGCAATCGACGTATTTTTAATAGGTTAAGAGCTAGATTTTGGAATTGATCGGTCAAGCCATTTTAAAGTTATTTTGAAAAAAACCACTTTAAAAAATTTTTTTTCTTTGTTTTTTGAAAATTTCTCAAAATCCAAATCGACCCAAACTTTCAGGAAATCTAAGTTTGGTGAAACTCTTTGGAACGCCGTTTAGTGGGCTTGATTCGGTCAAGCCGTTTAAAAGTTATAAGAGGTTTACATACATCCACACATGCACACACACACACACACACACGCGCACACACACACACACACACACACACACACATACATATATCCACACAGACATACAGACATCATCTCAGGGATGATCAGGAAGCTTCCTAGACCCTCAGAACGTCGAGATCTGATGAGAACCCGAATTTTGTAAAATGGGGTGAAACCAATAACTTCCCGAAAATTTTAGAAAAGTTTCAATTTTCTTAGCGGGAAGTTAAAAATAAGTGATTGCAATAAATGCATTTTTTCTAGGCTATATAGTTTTTTGTTGTTTAAACACTAACGTCAAAAGATATCGAATGTCATATTACACTTTTATAATGACAAAGGCCTTCCGGACATTTAAGAAAAAAATTACGAATTAAAACAATTTTGCAAACGAATGCGCCACTATGCTCTGATCTAGTATAGTGCATTAACATAAATAATTTTTATAGCAAAAAGAATTCAATATGAAAGACATTTTATATAATGTCAATGTGGTTCTTGATTTTGTTTTTTAACATCTCTCTAAGATTGTTTACAATTATCGAAAAATTCGGTGACATATTTTTCTTTCACCTTGATGTTGGGAAAGCAAGGTTTCATGAAAAAAGTGGGCAGTGCTGAAAATTTGTGGATTCTCATTAATAAGACTACATGTTCTGTTTATATACTTATTTATTCTCGAAATTTGATGCATTCACAATTTTCAGGGTTTTGTATCCCTTGAAATCATTGTAAGAAGCGGTTGGCCCAGTCTGCCTTTGGGACTTCTCCGACCTTTTGTAACGCATTCACTGCCGCTTTGGGATTTATAAATTGTATGTATGGGCGCTCGATTGTGCTGTCATCTAGTATTAATTTTTGATTCCAAATGATAATAGATATTTTTGTTATTGAAACACTACATCTAGTTGTAATATTTATAACTATACTATTATTCAAATCATTTCTAAGCAAACTTTTATTATAAATTAGGTTGTAGGTGGTTTATTAATTTTTGATTTACATTTTATGTTTATTTTCGGATGAATTTTTAAAACATTTTTATATTTATGTATATTTATTATGTGAAATTAATTGAAATGTGTAACCAAGCATTTTGTTATTTTAGCTTATTTTCGTTGTTTTAGTTTCGTTGTTTATTTTTGTTATTTTAGCTTATATATTATTAAAATTATGTTTATCACAAAAGTAAAACGAGTCTTGCGATTGGTGCATAAATTAGAGCCATGACGAAGTTATTTGTCGCTGTGCATCCAATATTTTTCCGATTACAGTGTGGGAAGTTGTTTTTTTAATGAAGTGTTTACATTGTAGGCGAATATTCGTTTTATCACGAACTCCTAGGACAATTCTGGTTTGACATGTATTTCCTTGCTTATTTTCGGAAGTAAAATACAATTGCAAGGTACAAAGTCCGAGTTATATTGCGTGTACGTCATTAGTTCTACGTTTGGGGCCTTCGACATTTGTTGTATTACCGGAATGTGTGAACGCGGTATTGTATTGGTGAAGGACGACGTTACCGCGAAGATACTTTCGCGAACTTTTTCAAATATTATGGGTATGCGTGTATTCACGTACCGCTTTGCAGTTACTACCTTTGGTTTTCAAACGATAATGTGGTATAATGTTCTGGAAAAAGAAGCAACCATTTTCTTACCAATGCATCGACTTCGTCCCATTCTGATAATAGGCTTTCTCTTCCAGCCGGTCTAGTATGACGTCCTAGAGAAGAGTCTCTCCATAATAATAACAATAATAATTACAATAATTGATAATAACAATAATAAGACTGTCTTTCTCGCGCAACGCAATTTACGAAAGGGATAGTCCTGTACAGAGATTCTTGTCTAGGACGTCATGCTAGGCCAGCTGGTACAAAACAGCACATTTAACTCTCTACGCCTGTGACTACGTTATATGCAATCGATGATTGTCGTCATTTATATATATATTTTACGACAGCACTCTACACGCCATTGCTTCCGGTCATTCTACGTGCATTCGTTACGATTACGATGCGAGTGCGGTATCCATAGAGTGCTGAGCTTCCACGCCTTCAAATGTGCATGCAAAATCTCTTGTGCTTGGCGCATCTCTATAGTTAATACAGTACGAATTTGCTCACGAGTAAGTTTTTTAAATGTTTCAATTAGTTGTCGTACAATATCAATGTTTATTTCGGTAAGTTCAGCCGTCAGCCGACCTTCACGTTAATCCTCAAAGAAGTGATCACGTCCGCACGTCCTAATTCACTGAATCAGGAATGCACAGAGCTACGAGATGGAGCTTGGATCACCGAATGCTAATTGAAGTGCCTACCTATCAGTTAGCTTTCTTGTTCTCTTAAGCCACAGCGAAAATCGTTAAAAAATCATGTCACGAATGTCCTTTCGGCTTAATATCATTTTGAAGACGATACACGATTTTAAAAACGTCAGAAAAATAAATGACAATTCACACAAACTGAAATTTAATGTGCTCCCAAAAACTGTATTTTTTATAATCTTATTGCAAATGACCATTTCCAGAAATTTTCAGCTTGACCCACATATCGGCTTTTTGAGGTACTAGAAAGTTACTCTGACAATTATTATGATGATATATATTTGTTTTGTATGTTTGCGTGCTAGCGAACATGTGTCTGTGTAACGGACGACTTAGACCGGACTAGCAACATTTTAAAAGGCTTCCACTCAATTTGGAATCCCTACAAAATAAAATTGTAATAGTCAGGTAAATTTTCAGTAACTTCAAATTAAATTTTCTATTAAAATATATGTTCTTCGTAACTTTCAAACTAATCATGCCAATAATTCCAAATAACCATCCCTACTCTCTTAAGATTATATTGAATCCCTCAAACTATATTATAGTCAGTTTTTATTTTATTTTAGCAAACAAATAAATAGGAAAAAAAAATAAAGTGTTCATTTCAAATAAGTTATAGACGAATCGACTGATTAATGACTGGTTTACGACATTCAACAGGGTTTTACCCATTTTACATTTACCAAAAATTTTAAGGGGTATTATATTTTCGGTTTCCTAAGCTACAAGTTGATCGATTGTACTTAAATCAATTTTTCTGAGTAAATCAATTAAGACTTGATTCGATGATTGAATGCTAATGTTTTAACATTTACTTACTTTGTTCAGGTGGCTTATTTAAATTCAATTTCACACTTTATCATTCTTAGTTGTAATCTGTTATTTTCTTTATCTTCTTAGTGGTCCCTCGATACGACAGCATTTGAATCGAGATATCAAATACTTCTTCTTTTAAGTTACAGGGTCAATACATATCTTTATTTGCTTTTACAGGTTTTGTCTGTATGTCAGGGATTTTTGTGACTAAAGTAACATAAAAATAGAATTGCCTAGTTGCAAAGAAAACCATTAAGAGGAAGCTCACATTTCGAAGGCATCAGGTAAAAACTATAGTTACTTATCTATTTTTTGTCTTGTTGTTTTTTAACCCTATACTTGTGTAAACATTTGACAGACAACAAAACATCTCTGTAAATGGGCTCGTAACCTGTCATGTTCAACTAATCACAAAAACTTGTACGCTCGTACATACATCCAGTAAGTATCTTTAGCTACCTCATATTGGCAAAATGCCGTGATGATGGTTATAGACTCATACGTTTATATAGTTCACACTGCACATATTAGAGTAAGTCAGATCCACATAAGTGTTTTTACGCTGGTCTGTCTACTGCAGTCAAGGACAAATGACGGAGATACACGCACGTCCTTGATTTGTCCTTGTAGTTAAACGTGTGCAGCGTGCTTCTTAGCGTAGTGATATTGATGTAACTTCTGCACTTTATAACTATTATTTTCTAAAAAACGTTTGTTATATCAGCGAGAAGCATTTACATTTATTATACTATATTCACGTATCTGACTATCCGCCCAAGATCAGTAACTGCTTATGGCGAAAATGTAAAAGAACGTAAAATATTAGCAACTATTTTAAGATATTTGGCAAATGTGTTCGAGCAGTTTCACACGGGAATTTAACTTTTTAGTAGTTTCAGATCTCGGTTATGAATTCAGTTAACAAATTTCACCACAAAGCCTTTTTTTTACAAGTAGGTGGTTGTACAAAATGCTGTGATTCAGCTTTGAAGCTATGCTATTTGTATTATTCAATTGGGTCTATATTGACCAAGCTAACTCACTAGGTATCATAAAAAAAGAAATAATGAACACGTAATCATTTGTTACTATAAAATCCTGTCAATAAAAAAAGGCAAAATAAAGAAAGAAAGTGTGGTAATAGAGGATCACAAGACGAGTTCAATGTCCGATTACTGATAACTTGCTGATACTTCTAACCAAAGCGGTCGGTAACCTTTGTCTGTCAGTCTAAGAAAGGATCCATAATCAATAAACTCGTAGATTCTCTCGAAATAACGTATTTTTAGAAAACGATAGTTATTCATATTATTTAAAAAAAAAAAAGCATTTTAAGAATTTGTTACGAGTGAAGCGAACAAGCAGTTTGACGTTTTAACAAATATGCTGAAGGTACTTTTCTATAGTCTGTGACATCCCACCATCTCTCTTTGGATCTATGAACAGTCGTCCCCGCCGCAAGTGCATCCGATCGTATGTAGTCCACGACATCCTAATAAACACCCGCCTCAATTCCCTCATAGTTTGTTCATTAGGATCACGTTCAAATCGCTTTTCCACTTGTTCAAATGGCCCGTCCCGTTCGTTCACCGCGTCGCGAGGAGGAGAAGAAAAAAAACCTCGCCCAAGGCCGCCGGCGACGCGTGCCACTAATTCAGGATTTAAATGCATGAGATCGAACTTGTCTCGTCCACGACTGGATTTCGGATGTCTCGCGTTTGACATCGCTTTATGTATTTAGGCGAAAGAAAAAAAAAATGGTACTCGAAGCTCTGTTTGCGAAACATGCGCAAATAAATCGTATGGAAAAAAAGGGGACTCATAAGTAAGTCCTTAGGGCGGACATGAAAGGAATCCCTAATGTTGTACGAGGTTCGCTCGATGGGAATATTTTTTTGCGGATTGACGTTTTCCTGTGTTCACGTATTTTTCAAGAAGTAGTTTCGCCCGACGGGGCGGATGATAGCGTTCAATTCAGTAACCGAATAAAGTGGAGGGGTTTAATGAAACGATATATTTAGAGGAATACACACTCGGCGGGCATTTGTATGTGCGAAAATTAATTATCGCTTTATAGATACGATGTAATGTAAAATGCTGAATAGTTGTAGAAATCGCAAAAGAAATCGATATAGCTGAATTAATAATTTCATGTCGCGAGTATTTGGATTGCCGTAGCCGAGTCGTGAAGAACGTTGTATAATAAAATTCGAAGGTACCGCTTCCTAAGTCACTTCATCTCTCCAAAGGCACGTTAAGCTGTCGTCCCTAGATATTGTTACCATATTGGTGACGACGGTCGTGATCGGCCTCCAATACGTCCAAGGGCCTCTATCAGAAAAAAAGTCGAGTAGGTTATTTATAGTACGTAATATTAATGAGATAGTAAAAATATGACAAGAAAACCACTTTAGAAATAGTGTTGAGAGTTAGACGATTTTGATATGTCCATGCTCTTTAGTTCAAACATCTTTGGTAAAAATTTTACAATTAATGATGAGAAAAAAATCATTGAGTTTAATCTCTTGCACCATTCCTTTTTACCCCAAGAGTAAGACAGTATAGGTTCCACGTATAACGTAAATTTAAAGCCGTTTGTCATGTTTCAAAACACTTTTGATGGTTTTTAAGATTTAAGTATTATACGAATTTCTGACTGAATTTCATTTAGTGTATTTAATCAAAGTATTGCTCATTATTTTCTGATACCAGCCAATTGACAAATTGGCATTTTCACTGTCAAATATTCTGATAAAAAATAATACTTTTCAATAATAAGGGTATTTAATGCATTGATTAAAAAAATGTAGGTAAAATTTTTAATAAAACATACCATCCCATCGATAAATTTCATACTATCTGTGTGACACAAAATGCCAATGAAAAGTCAAAACAGATTGTTCGAATACACAATATCATTTTAAAAATGCTTCTATTTCTGATTACTGTTAAAGTATATTAATTACCCGGTATTAAAATTAAAAAAAAACATATTAAAATAGGGAAGTTATTGTTTTCAGTTTGATTTTTAAAAATTGAAAGTACATCAATCGGTTCTTGACGTTATAGAGTCCTAGGAATCTATTTCGACCATTTTCTGAGTGATGTCTGTATATTTGTGTGTGTGTGTGTGCGTGCGTGCGTGTGTGTTAACCTTTCATTACTTTTGAACAGATTAAAAGATCGAAACGCGGTTTGTGGCACTCAAAAGAAGCGTACTCAATTTAGACTTGCTGAAAATTTGAGAATCAGCCCGGTAGATTTTGTAGAACCTGATCGATCGATACTAAAATTTAATCAGCTCTTTTCCTTAAGTAGTCACATCTACTGCAGCAAACTATAAATATCCTCCGATCAGTTCAAAATATATCGTTGGAAAATATTTTTCAAAAAGTGATTTTTTTTTTAAATATTTTGTAAACTACTTTACCGATTATAAAATCTATTTAGTTGTTTACTTTTAAAATAACATGTCGACTATTGCTAAATGCATCAAAATCGATCTATTTGTTCAAGAGATATTCTTTTGGGGCAAAGTTTTATTAAAAAAAAAAAAAAAGCTTTTTAATAATATAGCCTAAAGAATATTTAAAGAAAGACTAACCAGTTAATTAGCTTAAAAAGTAACATCAATCGTTGTAAAAAACATCAAAATCAGTTGGTTCGTTCAAGAGGTATCGTTAACAGAATACTAATAAAAAGGGTTTTTTTTAGCGTATTCTTGATGGGTTCACGTTTGGTACTCGGCCATCCGTTTGTGTTTAAAAAACTGCTTCGAATGAGAAAAACCAGATTAAAATGGAATTACGTGTTGAATCTAAATGTTTGAACTCGAAGACCTCAGGATTTATTAAAACTCTATTTTCAGCTCGAAAATCTTGAAACAGCATTAAAATCGATTTTTTTGAGCGCTCTAGAAGCTATACAATTTAACATTCCTTTATTTTTGATAATTTTGAACTTGAAAGTAGTAAGAACTTTCAGGGATGGCCTGTAAGGTCATTTGTCTGTCAAATTTTCGAGATAGTAAAGCTCGAAAACTCATAGATAATACATATAACTCAAGGAGCACAAGGTGCATCATCATAGATACAATAGTGGGAAATTTTAGGGATGGCCTACAGGATTAACTGTTTTATAGATATTTTATATATCACTACAATTTTAAAATATACGAACTCAAAAAAAACACATTTAGATCTGTTACCGGACAAATCTCTACATATTATTAATTATTCAAATTATTCTAGTGATTAAAATCGCTTACTTTAACTGTCTACTATTGTCAGTTCTTGATTATCAATAAAAGTTTATATCTGTGCCAAATGATTTAGGTGGAACGTGATGTTCAATTTACAGTAATCCCTATTGTCTATTCTATTTATGTTACTGAATCTTTGGAAGATTGAACTTTAATTTGCAAAGTACGATCAAATAATGGATCAAATATCAACCAACATGCATACAGGTATGACGTTTATGTATGAAATATTACTGATTTATATAGCTGTTGTGCTTACCAATGTCTGTGCTTTGGAGATAAACGGTATTCTTTAATATCATATTGTGATTAAAAATTTAAAAGTGTGATTTTACTTACTTGGGGGGAATCATTATCGCCTTTAGTTCATTCGCACTTCCTGCTTACTTGACGAACAATTTATTTTTATTTTTACATACTTGAGGGTTATAGGCGGCCGGTTCGCTCTGAAAATGTTTGAAATCTCATTTCGTTTGTTACATCATTGCATGGACGTACGCATACGCCAACAGATGTTTCATACGTTGTTTTGCTCGCACTTGCACGTACTTGAATCTCTACAAATATAAACTTTGCTTTGTATTATTTTTTAACTCTTACCTCCTTTTAATTTTCATAGGCCTATGGCATGTTTTTAATCTTAGATCTTATTTTCGGCCAATTAGGATTCTCTCTTAATTTCCTGTCTCTCAAAGAAGGAATAAATTCTCAAGTCTGTTTTCAAAGTTCCTTTAAGAATATTTCTTTGGGTACGGACATTATCGCGCTCGGACTCGGAAGTTCTTAGGGTCCCCGGAACCTTTAATTAACACGACTGGTATAAACTTCAATCGCTTTATTCAACTCACCAATCGATGTATTTTACTTTACTCAGCTCTCTCAATTCGTAGCTTTTCTAACTTACTCGCGGGTCCCATGCCAGTATCTCTACTCTACTATATTCTTGTTTTCCAGACACTCGAGTGCTTAGAAAGCTCTCTAACGTTTTAAATTCACAAATAGAGCTAATGTCCGCGTATCATAACCATAAAGGTTTTATATAACTACCGCATAACCTTCATTACAATATAACGTTACGTATACTATCGCAGCTTTACTATTTTGAAGCTTATTATACGTTTTTGCATTCAAATGAGCTTTGGGAGTATATTAGTTACTAAAAATGCTACACCATTTAACAAAACAGATATACAAACAACACCATCAATTTCCATGTGAATTTGGCAGAGATATGAATTTATTACGTCCCTCTATAGAATCGAACAGATGTCGATGACATGTCTAGAGCATTACATTAATATAAAATGGCCGGAAAGTGGGGTCAGAACTATTGTATGCCCCCCCACGCAAAAAATACCTCTTTCTAATTGTTTGTGCATTTACAGCACCCTTGGGATGAATGTACAGTATGGAGACTGGAAGTAGTATCGTGCTCATGTAGATATCGACATTTTTTTTAAATTGAATTTATTATATTCGTTTTCCTATTAACATTTCATATCAATTAACATTTTAACTGTACTGGCTCAGAAATGAAATCTCTTTGTCGTTAATTTTTTTTTGATATCTACCTGGATGAAATTTTCTATTTGATTTGGCTGATCTATTACTGTTTCTTGCATAAAAAAAACATTTATGGCAATGTTTTAGAATTTATATGATATCAGAAAATTGAATTTGTTTCTCAAATTTGATTATATGCAAATCATGCTATTTATTACAAAATAATAAAAAAAAAAGTATGAGAAGTTTATCGGTTATTTACATGGATTTTTAATTGCATGCACGTTTAAAGGATTATTTTT